>CM039725.1:32137263-32184914 GCA_022539455.1 Dendrobium nobile
ACGTGAAAACTATTAAATGGGGAAAAACACACATGGTTCTGCTCAGTTGAAATGAACCTACTAGTTTTTGTTGTTCATTACAAATTATGCTCTTCATCAGGGGAAGACGTTGGCTCAATATACATATATAAAGCATATTACATAGTTGGATGGAGGTCGGAAGGACTTTAGTTGAACATTACTTATTTGGAGTTGGAGGAATCCATTGACACGAGAAATATTCTCGAGAGAATGTTGGCATATTCGCTTGTTCGATAGGATTGTAGTCGAGGTTACGGTGGTCGGAGGAACCATAATTGATGGGCCCTAGAGGTCGAAGCAACCGTAGTCAGCAGGCTACGGTGGGTCAAGATTGTAGTTGGCGGATGATGGTGGTCGGAGGGATCGTAGTTGGTCAGAGGGACTGTAGTCGTCGGTGGTCGAAGGGACCATAGTTGGTGGACGACAAAAGCCTGAGTGATCGCAATTTGCAGGCAATGGTGATCGAGTGACCGTAATTGGAGGGCCACCAAGATCAGATGAAGGCCTGGTGCTGGCTAGTGAACGGAGGTCTGAGGGCGATGGTCGGGCAGAGATCCATCAATTGGGGCCTGGTTGGATGGTTTGCTGACAGTAGTACCAGGGTGCAACTCCATAATTTTTCAAGCCTCTAACCATAGGTTTAATTGAAGGCCTAAACCTTTATATATATATATATTATATATATTATATTATATATATATATATATAAATAATATATATATATATATATATAATATATATATATATTATATATATAATTTATATATAATAACAACTTTAAAAATATAATGAAGTTTCTCCATCATAATTGATTAAAATATACTCTTAAGATCTACAAAGATAAGAACTAATTAAGTATTAAATAAGTCAACATAAGATATAATTTGTGACAATAATAGTTTCAACTTTATCATTATCGATATATTAATAGCACTGATAGATTGATTTATACATCACTGCTTTAATGATTTACTGATTCTCATGCCTATTATCGATTCTTAAATTCATTATAATGATTTTTTGTTTTATTAATCATTTTGATCCTTACAAGATAAATGCTCATTAATGAGACCGAATGTTATTGATTAGATTGATTTAATTGAGTAAGCATATTGATTTTTTAAGCCACCAACCACTACCATTTAGAATTTTAAACTGCATTCATTTTAATTCAAGCTAAAAAAAAAAGAAAATCATCATTTATTTTACACTTATTCAAACAATTCAAAAATACTTCAAATATATTGTATTCTTTTTACACTATATTTTTTCATATACTACTGTATTTTGTTCTCTTAATTTTAAAACAAATGAAATAAAAACTTAGCATATATATATATACTTATTTCTAAATTAATTTGAAAATATAAATTTGATACGGCAGCCGACCAATTCATTTTTTTTCCTATTCAGCCCTAATTAATTGAATTAATTATTTGGGACAGAATTTATAACAGGCTGGATGCATGGAGATAATCCTTTAATAATTTAATTCACCCTTACCATATAATTTTTTATTTACATATCTAATATATAAATTTTACTATTTATTTAAATAATATTTTAATTATATTAAAACATTTGCATAAACAATATGTTTTATTTTTAAAAAATTCATATTTTTAAAATTTTAAATATTAGATAAATAAATATATGTGAAATATAAGATATTTATATAAATCACCTGATTGTGAACCATTAACAGCCACTTACATTTTATATATATTTCCTGTCATGAGATTACCTCAGTATATTTCTCTGTCATTAATGATGCCGGCTGTCACAGCTCATTTACAGAAAGACGCCTTATAATAAAACAAATACGATGCAAAGGAATTTGAAAAATAAAAAGTGACTGATTTGCAATAAAATAATTCTTGATGTAAAAAAGAAAAAAAGAATCACGTGCCTTATAAACTAGGAGCTTCTCCAAATCATGTGACCAAGTCCCCTTGTAATTGTTTGAGAGAGTGATAATTTTAAAATTGTTTTTAGGATCACACCTAACAAGATATTTTAGCTTAATATATATTTAATGGTGTGTCATATGTGTGTAACAACTCAAATGATTTATTTATTTATTTTTGATGTCTCTATAGAGAACAAGACAAGAGAGAACCCTAATTTCATGATCAAGTATAAAAAAAAAGTATTCTGATAAAATTGTTACTTCTAACCAATATAGCACTACATGGTAGTTTATCACTATTTTAACCATTACAAGTTGTGATAGATTGAGATTTCTCCGTAGTGGTAACAACCCAAATTTTTAATTATCGAGATATTATCCTCTTTGACGTAAAGGTCTCACGATTTTAACATGTTTGTATAACTTCCCAGAAAGTCAACCATCTCAAAATTTCTTCGAGATGAGCATGCTTGATTGTAGAGTTCTTTAAATAAAATTACAATCATTACACTAAAAAGCATCTCGATATTTAAGAGATTTCACAATCTCTCTCACTTAAGTAACTGACGTCCTCCTTAGCATCTTTATTCTAAAATCATCCAACAGACATATAAGATTCTAGAGATATTCTTTACAAGTTCAAGTGATGACTCACATCACATAGTACCTCTAATACAAGTTTCAAAAGATGGCTCCCATGGTACGACACTTTGTTTTGTATGTCACTTAATTCCTATCTTCCGCCTAATGTATTATTTCGATATCATTAGTAACATGCCAAAACTCTTAAATATTAAAATAGTATTCGCTTTAACCTAAGGGTATCATAAACCTCCCTTCTCTTCATGAATATGAACCATGATCATGAAAGAGATTAGATTTAGAGATCTTTTGAAATCTTATTATAAGCTACCATATAAAATGAGAAAGGTGAGATAATTCTACCTATTATTAAGATCATTCCCTCCTTAAAAATGGTCATCATGAGGAAAGACAAATAGTTGTTTCTATAGCCATCTTGGGACAACCATTTGTCTTTCCTTTCTCACCTTGGGAAATGTTTCTATTATTATATACATCTAATGGTAAGAATCAAATATGATATCATAAACATTGTTATATTCTACTATTTTTTGCAAGAATTCAACTATAAAGTCAAGAAAGTTCTTGATAAAACTTTAGATTTCATTTAAGACAACTTTCTTATTGCTTTCTAAATAGTTTTTTAATATAAAAAATTCTCAAATTAAAAATTTTTATACCAAAAAGTCATTTTAGAAAGCAATATGAACTTGTCGCAAATAGAGGCTTTATTTAGGTAGCTTTCTTAATGATTTTTAAAACAAACTTTTAGTACAAAATTCTTAATTCAAAAAAATTGTATTAAAAAACTATTTTAAAAAGTAATAAGAAAACTATCTCAAACAAAGCCTAAATTAATTATCCTCTTATACATATTAAGCTTTGTAAATTTAAAATTTACAAGAGATCAATCCTTCATAATTTGTAGGGCTTAGGATTCTAGTGTATGTGAGTTCTCTAAATAAAAAGGATGATTAACTTTAGTGATTGCCCATTGATAAGCATGGGGACAAGCCAGCTTAGGCTTGAGGTAAACAAAAAAGTGATCTAGCTTTTGGTAGGAAACATTAATGATTGGATAATAATCTCAACTAATTGGCCTAATGGCTTTGGCTAACCTAATCATTTGAAGAGCAAGATTGGAGATCTCTCCAATTTGATGCCTAGAGTTGACATGGTCATTATAAAGAGAAGGAAAGAAAAACCCTTTAGTGTTGCTATACATTGTGAAAAGCTTTTCTTTTTTTGGAAACGAGATATCCATCCGCTGCGCTGCCACCCTCAAAAATGCGCTTGACAGTTTGACTAATCCTTAGCTGACCTAGAAGATGCACCCACCCAAAAACCCCCTATCCCACACTTGATTGGGCCCCACTTAAGATGCACTATCGCTCGAGGGGAATAGAGCACGGTAGGTTAAAACTTTCCTTATAATAAAGAAAGAATTCTTATAAAGAGTACTTGAATAAATAGTGTTCAAATGACCACTCACTGGTTTTATGATGAAAGAAAAATATCCCTCTAATAGATAAGTATTAATGTGCAAATAACATAAAAAAGAGAACAAAATCATTTATTATGATTTGACTAAAGGAGAAATAATAAAATTGTCAAGCACAAAAAAAGGCAAAAAAGATAAAAAAATGCAACTCCTTTCTTTAAAATGATGATTAGAATTCAAGACTCAACAAATTAAAAAGGTTGCTTTCAAAGATCAAAGGGCATTATTGGCCCAATTGGGTCAAGAATCCTCCAATACAGCATGAAAAAATAGCATTTTGCTTTCCATATAACATGCTCAAATTAGTGAACAAAAATTTTTTTTCCCCTAAACAAAATGATGTGTAGGGTACTCCTGTTCATGACCGTTGTAATCATAGTATAATCTCTCACCTTTCGAAATATCTCTATTAGCAACAAGCAGAACCCTGCACTCGCCATCAACATCATACCTCACACATTTCAGATTTTGCTTCTTCTTCCCTTCCCTGATTGCAAAAAAAAAAAAAATCATATTTCATAAGAATCAGGAAAACATAGGTTTCGTTGCAAAACATAGGTTTCGTTGTAAAACATAGGTTTCGTTTGGTATGACTTTTTTGCTGCTTCTTAAAGCAGCTTTTTAGTAGAAAAATTTATTTATTTTACTAAAAAATTACTTTTAGAAACAGTAAAAATGCAGTCCCAAATGAAGTCATAATCAAATGTATAATCAAAAGTAAACAGATAGAAGTTTGATTACTGTGTGTAATTGTTGATTCCATTGATGTAACGAGCGATGTTGCTGTGCTTATCAGGGCAAATTACAAGACTTCTTGATGGATTCTTAGCCGAGAGCAAAGTCATCATACTGTCTCCATCATCATGCTTCCTGTTCTTTAAGAAATCAACATCACCAACATATTCAGTGATTATTGTTAGATCTTTGATGAACTTATCAGCCTCTACTGTAAACCTGCAATCATACGATACCAAATTCAAAAGTCCGTTCAGATTATAGATTCATATTGAAATAAACAGTTCTCATGATTTAGAATAACAAACGAATTTTTGAAAAAAGAATAGCTTGCATTCCTACAAATCTGACATGAAATAGGATTACATATTCTTCTAATTGTCATTACAAAAGTAAACAAACATTAATAGCAAAATATAATTGGTGAAATTTAAATAAATACCACAAAATTCTTATGCATTTAAATACCACAAAATCGAACCGGACAATGATTCAAAAGAAGGAGAGGTTAGCAGTTTGATAGTTTGACTGAGGTCGACTTGACAAGACAATTCTTACTAGGCTAGAGCTCGACTCGAGATTATAGCTCAAACTCAACTCCTTTGAAAATTATTAGCTTGAGCTTGACCAGATTACTCAAATTTGTTAGAAAGGCTCAAGCTAACCTATTAAAAAATTATTAAACATAAACTCTACTCGATTACTCAAGCTCGTTTCAATTACTCGATTCATCTGAAAAGCTCAAGCTTAACTAAAGAAATAATTAAAAATATTTAGTATATATTTTATTATGTTAATATAAAATTAATTTTGAAATATATTTTACTTTAAAGAGGTGGATCAACAAACTTAAAAGTCTAGTTAGGCTAAAGCTCAAGTTCATCCAATATATGAGCACAAGTATATGCTCGACCTTGAACTCTATGACTTGAAAATTTACATTGTGAACTTGTTAACGAGTTGTGTTCAAACACGCTAGCAAGACAATTCAACTTACTTGCACCTTTACTATTTGTCATCCTATTTTTGGTAGGCTTTAAACAAAGATTAAGCTTAATTTTTGTCAAAAAAAAAATGTTTAAGAGATTTTAAATTATATTGTTTTTTTTTTTTTGTGATAAATTCGACAAATGTATTAAAGATAAAAAGCAAATATCCCATCACAAGCTCTTGCACATCAATTCAAAGAAAACCTACCCTTCACAAGGATCAAAAACAACCAATAGAGGGGGGCATTCTCCTCTTTCCATCATTCTTTTGCACAAATTCAATGCTTCAGCGTCTTCCTTGGACAGCACCTGGGAACATTACAATAAACAAAGCCATTCAGGAATTTGATCGAACACCTACGGAATAAGTGGTCCAACAACCTTTACCTGCATCCCTCCATGCTCAAGTTCAGCACGATTAGCCGATCTGGGAGCCATTCCAGGACAATAAGTTAGTTTGTCGCTGAAGACGGCACCCGTTGTCGTCAATGCCGTGGCAAGAGAAGCCATTTGTTCCATTCTTCTTTCTGAGCTCTCACTCGGACTGTAGGGCAGCATCTTCCTTTTCTTTTTCGCCACCACTATAACTCCTTGCCGCTTCTTCCGTTTTCGGCTCTCTGGCTTCTCGAAGCCCGTAGATCTCTGGATCCGGAAGAAATCGACGATCTTCGTCTGGATCAGGGGAAACGCTGCAATGCAATCAAGAAACCCACAGATCATTCTGTGAAAATAGAAGGATGCACAGAAGTGATCAATATAGAAATGGTGAGAGAACTACGCTTGGGATTCTTGTTGGAGGAGCAAGAAGGGCAGAACCAAGAGCCGTAGGGCACGCAAGCGAGGATCGGGCGGAGACAGAAGAGGTGGAACCCTATATCGCACCCGTCGCAGAGGATGAGCTCGTCGGCACAGTCACCGGAATGGCACTTATTGCACGCGATCGCATCAATGCGAGCTTCTTCGTAAACCTCCAAAGATCGAGCTTGCGTCCTTCGCCGGAAGGGGGTCCTGGGAGCAATGGCAGCCATAGAGAGCGAGAGCGAGAGAGCGCACGCGCGCGAGAGAGAGAGAGACAGAGAGAGAGAGCTTTACTGTTCCTTTTAAGTTTGCGGGAAATGGGGAATATGGAAAGCATTAGCTTCAGGCGGAAAATTAGAGACGGCGGGAACGTCTGATTTGGCGGGAATCGGCCGGCCGAGTATCGTTCATAGGAAATGTGGCGGGAAGGATCAATTAGATATGAAAAATTGTAAACTATTTGGGTTTGCATGAGCTTATAATAATTAGATTTATTATAAAATAAATATAATGGATAATTAATTAAATAAGTTTTATTTTCATTATTCTTTATCTTAAAACTATAATTTATATTATATTTATCTCAAAATAAATATAAATATATTATTTTTAGGCAAATCAAAATAAAATGAAAAAAAATAAATATTTCACTATATCTTGATTGAATTATTTTATGAAATTTATAATCAAATTGATAAGTGATAAATTTTTAAGTATATCTTCATGCAAATTTCATAAAGTTATCATAAGTGATTGAGGGAGCATTTGTGTTCTTTAGGGTTTTGTATATGACATAATATTTATTAGAGATTAAATTAATTATAAAAATATAAGAACATGTAATTAATATTTATAGTATGAATCTATAGTCATTATTATTATAATATATACTCATTATTAACAATATATTTATTTATTATGCCTTCCCTTTATTAGTTTCCATTGTTATTTGAATATAGATAATATTGCATCAATATATTATTAATTTACTAAAGAGTATTGAAATTCTAATTTTTAACAAACATCATTTATTTTAAAGCTATTATTTTATAACCCTTAATCAAATCAATAAACCATTATGTGAATACTATTCCTTTGCAATCGGGTGCTAAGTTATGTATCAAATGATTAGCATACTAACTCCTCTTGCCCTAGCTTTTCATTTTGTTTTTTTCGATAGTTTAGTGGTTTTGACTAAGGTTGGACCTCCTCGAGCTAATAGTAAGCTCTCTATCCAGTATAATTATGCTCCTGCCTAATTTTTCGTCTTACCTATTTCTCATTGAGCATAAGTTTTGTATCATTCGCAGCCGATACCTTATTTATTTTCTTTTACCTCATAATCCCTAAATCTTAGAAATGTATCTAATCAACAACCCAACTGGAACCCACCTTTTGACACCCTAAATGATCAATGACAATAGAGATTGTAATGGTGATGATATTGTTAATGACGGTACAATTAATGACATTAAGGGACGAGCAAGAATAATTTCACCAGCTTTTGGAGTTCCATTGTGTCAAACAAGTACCACTGAAAAAGAGTATAGCAACTTGCATTAGGGTTCAATTCAGAAGAAGAAGAGAGAGTGCAAACTATATAATTTGATAAAATTGACAACATTAGCGCATATATATATATATATATTATATATATATCGTACAAAAATATTTTGATAGGACACCAATCTCAAAGCAAAATCAAGTTGGAAACTTCCGAAATCAAAATCAGGAGCTTATGAACTCCGTTTTCAGCAAACTTACAGTCGAACTGAGCGTCTCGAAAATACAAACCCAACGACACCAAATTCGACCCAATATGAGCCCAAATGGGTCCAAATCAAGTATCCGAAGCACTGTTGGAAGGTTCAAATCAAAATTTGGATTACCAAACGGATTCCAAACATAACAAGCTTATAGTCAAATCGAGCGGCTCGACGAGACGAATCCAACGAGCCTAAGATCATTGAATTCCGACATCACTACAACATTCAAACGTCAATCGAACAGTTCATGATCAAGGGATTCAAGATCGGCCGTCCATCCAACCACTCCCAACTAACCCTTGATCCTCCACCTATTTACGGGCCATGCCATTACCAAAATCTATAAATAGAGCCCACTCTCCTCTTGAAGAGGAACCCCCGGAGCTTAAGGAAAAGAGAGAGAAATCGGAGATCGCTCTTGCTTCCTAGCCTCCTCGACCACCACCGGAGTTTCGCCGGTCCACCGCTGGACCACCGTCGGAGTTCTGCTGGACCACCACCTGACGCCCTGTGCTCCACCGGACCACCGCCTAATGCCGTCACTCCGTCGGACCACCACCTGACGCCTTGTGCTCCACCGGACCACCGCCTAACGCCGTCACTCCACCGGACCACCACCTGACGCCCTGTGCTCCACCGGACCACCGCCTAACGCCGTTACTCCGCCGGACCACCACCTGACTCTCTGTGCTCCACCGGACCACCGCCTAACGCCGTCACTCCGCCGGATCACCACCTGACGCCCTGTGCTCCACCGGACCACCATCTAACGCCGTCACTCCGTCGGACCACCACCAGATGCCCTGTGCTCCACCGGACCACCATCTAACGACGTCATTCCGCCGGACCACCACCTGACGCCCTGTGCTCCACCAGATCATCGCCTAACGCCGTCGCTCCACCGGATCACCATCTGACGCTCTACGCTCTGCCAATCTTTCACTTGAAGCTCTCATCTTTGCCAGGCCACCATTGAAGATTTTCACATTTGTCAGACCTTCATCTAAGGCCCGAAGTTCTGCCTTATCATCATCTAAGGCCCGAAGTCCTGCCAGATCATTACTCGATACCCGAACTTCTATTGTACAATTGCTACTTGTAATCTGATCGTCCTTATAGACGAGTCATCCCATTGTAACCAACTCAAGTTCTATTGAAATCTTTTCAACTGGGCTAGGTCCCGTGGTTTTTCCACTTTCAAGGGTTTTCCACGTAAAAAATCTTGTATTCTCTGTGTGTGAGCTGGATATCCGTATAACGCTAAGACGAACAATTAAAACTCTATCGCCGCATATATTCTAGTCCACAACATATATATATATATATATATATATATATATATATATATATATAATATATATATAATATATATATATATATATATATATATATATATATATTCTTGTGTTTTGTTTGATAGTATTGCATTGTTTAGTTGTTGTGTTGTGCTATGCTTTTGTGTTTCTATTGAATGGATGCACATTACATTCCAACACTTTTATGTATAAGTTGTGCATTGTTCTATTCAATTTTATATTACATCCAATATTGTAAAGTGGTAATTCATTAGGGCTATAGAGCATTATGATGGTGAAGATAAGTCAATTAATGCTGCGAACATAGTTTGTTGAAATATGTTTACAAACCACTCAATGTACTCCTTATATTTGTTAAGACATTCGGAATGATTATCTTAGGCATCATTTGGGTCAACTTCTTACTGCTTTATACAATACATTTCTAGTATAAAAATTTCTTAAAAGCAGAGAAAATAACAACCAAAAGGTATCCTAAATGAAATCTTGGGACTACTTTCTTACTGCTTCTTAAAGCAGCTTTCTTGTACATAAATTAAAATTTTATTCTAAAAAGCTGCTTTAAGAAGTAATGAGAAAGTCGTCCCAAACAAAGCCTTAGTGTCAAGTTTTAAAAATTTAAGCTTGTATCAAGTTCAATTATGTGAAAAAAGGATATGTTTTTTGCCAAGGATGTTTGGATGTTCTAATAATTATGATGAGAGAAGTACTTTGGACTAATAGTCTAACTTCTCATTCAGCTTTGTTTAATGTTTTTCATTCATAATGGAGCATGTTTGATCTTTTTTAGCTTGAAATATCAACCTTTAATATATTTTGCCATCTTATTTTGCTTAAGATAGAAGATATAAATAGTAATTGTTTATGGATATATCGTACTTTAGATAATCACAGTAATTTTTTGATAGTGGTAAAAAAAAATTTATAAATCACTGCAATATAAATGCCAATTTGGAATTTATTATTTATAATTAGCTTTAAATACTAGAGAGGGAAGTAAATAAGTTTGTGAGATATGAGGGGAAAATTAGATGATCTCATAAAACAAACGATATAACCCTCATAATAAACATTAGGGAGAGAAGAAAAGAAAAGTGAAAGAGATACGAGAAGAAAATTAAATGATCTCACAAAACAACTGATCTTGATCTGTTGGCTGCGAGCTTTGACTATCAACAAAGAGGTCTTGAATTCAAAGCTTGCGTATTGATGTGCGTGTAAATTTGCCTTAACTAACTCAATAAGTCCCAAAAAAATTAAAACAACTGAACTAACAATTTATTTTTTTTTTGTAAAAATCAACGAAGGAGCCTACATGTTAACGAAAATAAAACGGTTACAAGATCTTAAGGGGTTAAGAGCTCTCTAAGAAAACATTATATGAAAAAAAAAAACCCTGATGAGTCTATCATCCAACTAAGACGGTGATACAACAAACAAAATGCAAAGCTAAAAATCACACAAAGAAGCAAAAAGCAGCCCAACGCAGGAGAGAAGAGACCCCGAGAGGAAAGTAGCAACATAGTTGGAGACACAAAGAAATCTGCACGAGCAACAGAACAAAAGCACACAACCAGGAGAATGCCAGGAATAACAAGCTCCCTCTAACCATAGCAGACTAAACCATCCTGATTCAGGCAGAGGAAAGGGTCCAAACAGCCAACTGATGAAACAACCAACGTCATCCAACTACAACCTCACCAGATCAAAGAAATCACTGAAGACAAAACACCATTAAGTCATTAACAACAGAATTTCGAAGGATTTTTAGATCTCTTAGACCTGCCTTCATAAACTTTAAACTCATGCACCACTTTTTTATTTTTCTCTATTTTGTTCTTCTTACCAACATCAAACCTAACATGATAAATGATAGAGATCTAATTCTTTCATCATTGAATGTCAACCAATTTGTAGCAACATATATACACCACTAATGTATTTCATAAGATTGTTCCAAACACATCATATCATAGGGGACAATAAGTTTGTTTCAGCTGTATGGTGTTCTACTTGCTTTCTCTATACGCTACATTTCTGCATCAGCACTCGTATGATTTGGATCAAACTGAGATAAGAAGAGTCGTTGACTAGTGCTGAGCTTCAGTGGAGGGGTCAGGGAACATTCTATATGACAAGGATAGCCAATAATAAAGTTGTTTTTGTCTCCTTAGCTTTATCCGATTGATGAATCAGCTACAGTATGCCTCCTGTATCGAAACTCCTTTCTCTGTTCTTCTTTCTGTTCTCTGTCTTGATTCATTCAGCCATTGACATGCTGAGTACATAAGATGCTTACTAGAGGTCCAGACAAGAAGCTTCCTTGAAGAATTTGAAAGAAGACTTTGGATGAATTCTGAGAGTTTTTATATGAGACTACCATGAGACTAGAAAGACTGAATTTGACCATTACTGGTGGTGAGATCTACCTGTTAAAGCTCTACTTTGAGTGTGGTTTGGCCTTGACGTTAACCAGTGAGTTCAGAACTTTCGAGATGATTCTATCTCAGTTTACTTCACACCCCTAAAGAATGATTTAATTAATGCATCATGAAGCTAGGCTATGTAGTTAGAGGAGATTTAAAGCACAATAGAGAAGTTCGAGTTGTTTGAGTCACATGAATGGATTGAATCAAGGGCTGTAGGTGAATCACAACTAATTATACTAAGAACATTGAGTGAAAGGAGAGCAAAAAATTAGAGAGAGAGAAAAAAAATACTTTAGCGTGAGAAGCTTTGAGAATTCTGTAAAATAAGTTTGATTATAAAAAGCCATGTTGAGTTCATCTCTGGAACCCCCTATTTGTAGATTTGGATTGGGTTTGTAGTGTTACAGAGTCAGCTACATGAATATCTACATAGAAAAAATATATAATAATTATATAGCCTAATCCAAATAGGGATGTCAATTTTTGATCAGACCCGAAACCCGACCCGGGCCCGACTCAGAAAAATCCGGGTTCTGGTCAACCCGTTTATGAAACGGGTTGGGTTCGGGTTCAGTAATTTGACCAGTTTCAAAAAATCGGGTCGGATTCGGGTTGACCGGGAACCCGAAAATGACCCGGAAATGGTCCCTGCTCGGCTGCCCACGTCGACTGCCCGGTTGCCCGACACGTCCTTGCCCAGTTGCCAGACGCATCAAGGCTTCTTCACGGTCGCGTGCCGCTTTGGCTTTGCCGCTCGCGTGCCAGCGCGGCAAAGCCCACTTGCGTGCCGTTTTCGGCTTCGCCGCTCGCGTGCTAGCGCCCCGTGCCCGATTGGGGTTCAGGTTCAGTCGCGACTCGTTCCGACTGGTCGCTGGCAGCGGTGCCGCTGGTCTGCCGCTACCGGCTACCGCTTCTATTTTAAGTAATCGGGTCGGGTCGTGTCAACCCGACAACCTGCGCGGGTCGGGTCCGGGTTGAGATAGCCGACCCGTTTACAAAAACAGGTCAGGTTCGGGTTGACCGTATAGAACCGGGTCAACTCGGGTTCGACCCGAACCCGACCCGTCAACCCGAATTGACACCCCTAAATCCAAATATTTGATTTGATGAAATTGTCTGTTGAGCTCCTAAAAAGTCACTAGCTTTGTATGTATTGATGGTCAAATACCCAGTAGTTCATTTATAGTATCCCTTGTAAATCAAGTCATCCCTTTGAGCATTTGCTTGGGTTAACTTTATAGATTATACTATTTGGTTGGGACAAGTTCTTAGGTAATATTCGCATAAGCACCAAATAAACAACAAAATGGGACTAATGTCGTTACTGAAAACATTGAGAAAAGCAGGGAAGCACAGGCAATCATATCTCAACAAAATGCACTAATATTGTAATAAGAGCAGCCAACAACATTAAGAGCAGCATTAAAACATAAATAAATACAAGCAAGAAAGGCATGTTATGGACCTCATAGAGAGTTCCATAATACAATAATATTCTCAAGGGGTGAGACAGCTTGAGAGTTCCATAAGTGACTAACATTTTTAGTCAATCGCAATCAAATTTAGGCTTCGTTTGAGACGGCTTTCTTAAACATAGTTCAAATAAGATATTATTTGAAAATTTATTAAATAGTTGAGTAGCAAGTTTGAATAAGCTTTATTCAATGTTCGACTTAACACATCTAATTAAGAGATCGATCACACCATACAACACAACAAATTCAATCATTATATTGGTTGAATAATAATTGAACAAAGTAGATATGATAAAGAGGGATCATAATTCATAACATATATAATACATCAAATTCTTCTACAATACACCATATAAATATGCATAACACAAGAAAATAAATATGAAGATGGTTGGCACGTAGCGCCTTACAAGTAACTCGACTATGACCGTCAACTCTGAATAGCGTCACTCTTTCCTAAGAATGAAATATTACTTAAAGTTGATGCAGAATTTGCATTGTCATAGGACGAGATCACAAGTGAAAGTCCCAAATGGTAGAGACAATGGAACGAGAAATTAGGGCCTGGTGGAGTTGGGATATTAAAAAATTGCGAATGGGCTCGACTCTCGATCGATAACCTTGTTGCAAATGAACAATAATCACATGCATAGTGTTCCCGCTTGTGCGGAAAATGTTATAAGCCCTATTTTCTAATTATACCAACTAGTCTATATTGCATGTCATTTGGAAAGTTAAATGGCATGATTTTTTTTTAAGTAATTTGAAGGGTTAGTTGGATTCTCTTTTCAAGTTGAAAGTAAGATCAAAAGAGATGAGCATTTTAACCTTAGTTTGAATATATACATTCTTTTTAAGATAATAATTATCCATGCAGAGAATAGTACCTTGAGACTCATGAAAGTATCGTTTGGGACAGCTTTTTTATTATGTTCTAAACTAAATTTTTAGTAAAAAATTATAAGATGAAAAATTTTTTATACTAATTTAAAAATAAAAATATTTTATCCCTCGTGAAGACTCTCTCGAAGTCCACACTGATAAGTGTTATTAATTACACTGTAGATCATTTATGACTTCACGTTGAGTGCTTGGATGAGATCCTCGCTTCTAAATTGAGTCTAACAGATGTTAATTGCTCTCAACGTGCTTGATCTTTTTCTGTTTTTAATGGCTCATTATATTTGTCTCTAAGAGATGATTGATGAAATACTTCGATAAAATTTGAATTTGAATTGGGGATTCCATTTATTCATTTATGACTTTTTTTTTCATTATATATATCTATATATATGAAAAACTATGCTGCTTAGTGTTGCACGAGTATCAAGCTCACATATAAAAAGAGTAGAAATACCATAATTTTTTTACGTGGAAACCCTGAAGGGAAAAAATCACGGGCCACACCCAGTCGAAATTGGTCCACTAGTATTTGAATAAATTACATATAATTGACGCATCTTTAAATTTGTGGGCAATCAGATTAAAAGAGTAGACCAAAGTGTTGAAATATAACGACGAACATGAATCAGATGAAAATCATGCGATGATCGGTGGTTGGATATAAATTTGATGTTAGTTGGCGACTAGTTGAAGTCAGGTGACAGCTAGTGGACGGGCAGCGGCGTAAGTTGGTGTCCGGGTAGAAGTCCAACGATGGTCAGTGGTCTGACGATGGTCGATGAGGAGTTTGGTGGGAAGAGAACTCTAGTTTCTCTCTATTCCTTTTCTTCCTTCCTTCCTTCCTTGGGTCCCCCCAATAAAGAATGAATGACTTATTTAGAATTTTTATGGTAGTGACATGGCCAGTAAATAGAAAGAAAATCTAATGCATGTTTAGAGTGGTTTGAATGGATGAACGATATTGATCCCCTTGATTATGAATCATTTAATGGGCAATTGAATGTCTTAATGATATCAGAATTCAGCGATTTTAGGCTCATTGTATTCATCTTGTTGAGCCGCTCGATTCGAATATAAACATGTCACGTTTGGAAATTGTTTAATCATCCAATTTATGGTTTGAACCTTCCAAAGGTGCTTTGAGTCTTCGATTTGGACCCATTTGGGCTCAGATTGAGTCCAATTTGGTGTCTTTGGGTTCATCTTTTTGAAATGTTTAGTTCAACTCTATGTTTGCTGAAATCATAGTTCAAATGGTCCCAAATTTAATTTCAGAAAATTTCAGCTTTATCTTGCCTTGAGATTTGTGTATGATTAAGATATTTTTATTATATATATATATATATATAAGAAGAGAGAGAATGAACATTCTCCTTGTAGAAGAGTCCTTTTCTCTCTCTGAATGTTGGCTACCATATGCTTATCATGTAAAGCACCAATGGCACTTGTTCATAGTCCTATTATTGCTTCCAATTTTAATATTTAAAAGAGATTAAAAAACTTTATTTAGGTATTTAATTAATGCATCTTTGATATAAAATTATAAATAAAAGAAAATAAAATATTTATCATTATTTAAAAAACAATATTAAATTTAAAAAAAAAATCATAAAGTGAAGGTATTTATGCATATAAAATTTTTATTTTAACATAAAACATCAAATAAAACAAACGAAGCCATTTATAAAAATTTTCAAAATAAAATTACAAATTTTGAAGATATTTATATGTGAAGACTTCTCTATAGGCATAAAAAAAAAATCACAAAAATAATTAATTTTAATTTTATAAATTTAAAGAGATTTGAATGTAAGTTTGCTGTCCATTATATTATACATAAAATATGAACATCAAATCATATAGCTCTATATGACAAGGGAACAAAATATTCTCCACTCAAAAAACCTCAATAGGCTTTTCTGATTGCCATAGCAAGCTGTCCATCAGTAGGAGCAGAACCAACTCTTCTTTCTGTCTTTCTATTGCAGCTCTCAACCACACCACAGAGATCTTCTAATGGAAACTGTTCAATGGCCTCAGCAGGTAATCAATAAGCAAATTAACACAGCTTTTTGATCTCCATTCCTTTTTTTCTCCCTCTATAACACTCCAAATCCTGAACATCTCTTCTTTTTAGTCAGAAGATGAGGAAGCTTTGGTTTTGTTCACTCTGCATCTCTCTCTCTCTCTCTCTCTCTCTCTACTTTTCTCTTTCTCTTTGTCTCCTCTTTTGAGCTTTGAAAAGCAAGATATGAGCATGAAAAGGGTAGTGGAAAAAGCTTTAGAACAAAGACAAACAGATATCTCTTTCATTTTTATCTTTCTCCTCACTTTACTCCTTTACTTTCCTTTACATATTCTCAGTCTTCTTCTTCTTCTTCTATTGCTGTTTACTCATTTTGATGTAAAGTCTGTGTTCAGGTAGTAGAGAGGAAAGTGAGGCCTCACAGGGAACAAGCTCTAAACTGTCCAAGGTGCAAATCAACAAACACCAAATTTTGCTACTACAACAACTATAGCCTCAGTCAGCCAAGGTATTGATAATAATGTGCTAAGGGGGTTGTTTGGCAGCTTATTTTAGGGTGGATCTAAGCAAGATTTAGCTTTAATCCCATTCTTTAGTAGATGCAAAGATTTCTACTAATCATAAATTTTGAATATTGAAACAAATAATTACATACAACAATTATCATGCTATAATTCACTCAAAATTTACTGAATTTGAAAGCTAACAGCTCTTAGACCATCTCCAACCGAACGCCAAACTTGCGTATGGCGTTGTTCGGTCTCTCCAGCTGAACGCCAAATCTTCCACTATTTGCTTGCGGGTTGGCATCGCATTGTTCACCTATGCGATTTTTCTGTCTCAGCCGGATGGATTTGCCATAGAAACGTACCAAAGAGCAGAAAGACGGTAACATTCACAGAATCCACAAAATGGAGTTTGATTGGAGATGAATCAAGACATTTTTGAGTTTCACTGTATTTTGAAATGAAAAATGGGATTTTCGGTTGGAGATGCCTTAAGAATCCAACTTTTATTTTACCTTTCAATGATGCACTGTTAATTGTCCACTTCGATCATTTATATGCCAGTTTTCACTTTCAACATGAGACTTTTTTTTTCCACAGATATTTCTGCAAGTCCTGTAGGAGATATTGGACTGAAGGTGGATCCCTTAGAAATGTCCCAGTTGGTGGAGGCTCAAGGAAGAACAACAAGAGATTGAACTCTTCATCTTCATCTCAAGCTTCTTCTAAAATAACAACATTAGCTACCCCTACTTCATCAACATCCTTACTTTCCTCTACTTCAATGAATCAACAACCTTCTAAGCTCATTCCTCTTGAGCTTACCTCCTTTTCTCTCTCTTCTTCTGTCTCTGCACTCGAACCAATAAGGAGTGGGATCGCTTCAAGAAAGTTCATCTCATTTGAGATACCGAATTCGAGTAAAGAAAACGAGGTCTCTGCAAATGCAAGGATAAGGCTACGTAAATCAACTCCTTTTCAGAATGTGCATCGACAGGAGGAGCTTCATGCATTGAGTATGCCCAGCATTGAAGATTTCGGTTTGCAAGAGCTTATGTGGCCCTCCAAGCTGAAGGTTCCATTAGATTATGGAGTTGGTAGCATGGAGGAAGGGAAGGAGAGACGAGATGGCAATCTTCCATTTCCTTTTGAGGATTTGAAGCAAGTTAGCCTTAGGAATGCTTGTGATGAGAATACTGTGGAAGGAGTAGATCAAACTTGGTTTTGGGAAGGTATTATGGGTGAAGGAGAGGGAAGAGGAGGATGGTAGAGGAAGAAGGAGAGGGATGGTATCCATGTGAGAAGTTTCATGGAAGATTGAAGAAGCTGTGATGTTTTTTTTTATGAATCTGATGAATTTTGTTTCAATTTGAGTTGGTGGTGGAAGGGAGGGACTATGCGTGGGTTGTTCTCATCCCTCTAAACTCTTGAGAAAAAATTTATTTAATTTTGTATATTATGGAAGCTTTGGTCTTTAAATCTTTATTGAAGATAGTAAGCAGATCTGGGGGTGTCAGGTCTTATCAGGCCATCAAAGATTCTCTTAGCCATTAAGGCTGTGGTGGAGCTTAATTTGATGGGGAATAAAATGTCCATCAGACTCTTTTAAGCGCTTTTTCTTTTTGAAGAGAAGTTATTTCAGAGCAGCAAATCACTTGACTTGACCACAAATGTTCATTGATATCCTTAGATAAATATTTTATTATTGTTTTAAAAATGTGATCTTTCTCAGATATTTATTTTAAGTAAGTATGTCGGTAGGAAATATTATAATCTGCTTGCAATTAATCAAGTAGGGGGATTTACATGTATAGGATTTATATATTTTATCTTTAATATTCATTATTTTCATCCATAACATTCAAAATTTTAAATAACAACAAAAAATAATATATTCCTCACCCATTTAATTACAATTATTTATCATCAAACTTCACGTTGGGATATTGCCAGTGTTTGTGCATGTACCCAATACATTATTTTTTGGGGGACATTTAGGTCAATTAAAGTAAGCTCACACACACATCACATACGTAAGACTCAAATCCAAGATCTTTTGATTGGTAGTCAAATTCCAAACCAACAGATCAAATGTGAGTTGCGTCCTCATACATTATCATCATTCCTCCACTAGCCTTCTCATTCGGCTACCCCTCAATGCTTTTTGCAACACCCCTTATGTGACAATATTGTCGGCCTTCTTGTGCACATAATATGCCTAGTCCACTGTGTGCGCCACTATTCCAACACCTTAGTTGAGGCTGAACTGACATCATCACTCAACCATCATCTTCAATTCACCTATGCGAGATCTGGTGTTTGATGAACATCTGCTGTCACTTTCTCTTCGTTAGAGAGTATTTTGTCAAGCCCATTAACTATAAATTGAATTTCTTAAGGCTTCATTTGAGATAGCTTTTGGCCATTATTTTTTCATTGCTTTCAAAAAACTTTTCATAACAAAAAGTTGCTTTAGAAATCCGTATGAAAACTATCCCAAACATAACTTAAATGTGAATTATGAGAATAAAGTTTGCATATTTATTTCAAATTATACTAACACCATTCCTCCTCTCCCAAAATATTCATATATATTTTTCAAAATGTGAAAAATAATTCCTATATTCTAAATTTAAACAACAAAATATGAAAATATCATTCAACCAAAATACAAAAAAAAAAAAAATAATTCCTCCCCTACCTCATCCACAAAATCAAAATAAACTATTGAGGGTCCCAACAAAACATTCCCCTTGGGATGAGAGCCAATCAATGCTCATTCCATTATAATAAGCTAAACATATTTGATAGGATGCCCTCTTATAGCTTACAAAATATGATTGTTTATCCTCCAATATGTGACCAAATTAGGTGGCTTTATAAATAAACAAATGAGTGAGAGAATTGTTCATTGTTTCTTATAAGAGAACAAGGAATGTTGCCAGACAGATGAAACAATAGTTGCAGAAATCTCTGTGTCATATTTATTGTCTTAGGAGTATGGATAAAAATACAGTAAGGTCACAAGAAAGATCCCTTCTTGATTTGGCATGATAGGTAGAAAATAACAGGAGCTCCTCACACAAGTTGGGGGTGGGTAGGTCCCTAAAGAAAGCTCATTGTTTGTGTTTGAGGGTAGGGGTGTCAATATTTGACACGACCCGAAAACCCGACCCGAACCCGACCCGAAAATTTCGGGTTAGGGTCAACCCGAACCCGAAACGGGTCGGGTTCGGGTCAAGCATTTCGACCCGTTTCAAAAATCGGGTCGGGTTCGGGTTAACCCTTTGACCCGAAATTGACCCGAAAGTGACCCGATTTTGACCCGAAAACACGATTTCGACCCGTCAACCCGAGATTGACCCGATTTTGACCCGTTTTTGACCCGAAAAGAGGAGTTTGACCCGTTTTTGACCCGAAAATTAGCCATTTTCTTGTTGGAAACGGGTCATTCGGGTCGGGTCGGGTTGACCCGGACCCGAAGCGGTTCGGGTTCGGGTATGGAAAACTGACCGTTTTTAAAAACGGGTCGGGTTCGGGTTGACCCGAATAGTGCCGGGTCAGTTTCGGGTTCGACCCGAACCCGACCCGTGACCCGAAATTGACACCCCTATTTGAGGGTATTTCATTTGGTGATTGATGAAATTTTGAATATTTTTGTAATGTTATATATATTTATTTTATTTGGATTTGTGTTTGATTAGATGAATTTTCAGTAACATGTTAAAAATAACTTTCTACTAGATAACAATGAAATTTAGGCTTCGTTTGGGACGGCTTTTTTATTGCTTTCTAAAACGGAGTTTTAGTACAAATTTTTTTAAATTTGTACTATAACTCCGTTTTAGAAAGCAATAAAAAAGCAGTCCCAAACGAAGCCTTAGACTTTGATTGGGACATCTTTTTTATTGCTTTTTAAAGCAGTTTATTCGCACAAAAATTTTTAGTTCTAAACATTTTTATACTAAAAATCTGCTTTAGAAAACACTAAAAAAGTTATATCAAACAAAGTATTAGACTTAAGGCTTTATTTGGGATGATTTTTCGCCCTTGTTTTTCGTTGCTTTTAAGAATTTTTTGTATTAGTAAACTGCTGGAGGAAGCAGTAAGAAAGTTATCGCAAATGAAGCCTTACAATAATTATATAAATTTTAGATAAACGATTTGATTTAGTTGCAAGAATATCTACCATTAAAGCAAATTTTGTTTTAAGATAGTTAATCAATGGAGAAATATAGAGCACAAAGAAAATACTTTTATTTATCAAGTGCTATGAACATTGATTTGATGTACTTCAAATATAGAAAGGACTATGCCAAAGATTCATTGATTATTGAAGTTATTTAAAATGGTATATTAACTAGTATTAGAAATAGTTGTGAAGTAACAATTTTTTTTAATTGCTATAAGTTTGAATTAATAGGAAAAAATAATATATGATATACAATTTTATCGATATTATGTTAGAAATTATCATTTAATATTATTGGAAGATAGATGATACAAAAATATGAAAAATTTTAGTATTTATTAGATCAATTAATATACAAGAATTGACATATTTATGGGATAAAACATCTAAAATTAAAGCTAGATATTTAAAATTGAGAATTAACAAGCAAGCCTGATATAATTAAAAAAACGTGGAGGTTTAGAAATAACTTTTATAAAATCATACTCAAGTTGACAATATTATAAGGATAAGTATGTTGGGCTATACAAAAATTATTAATATTTAAGATAAATGTGACAAAAATGAGAATGTTAATATAGATGAAGGATAATAATGAAATATTATATTAAAAAAACAATTTGAGTGATATCCATTGGAGATTAAGGGTTCATTTGAGGAACTTTTATTTGGTCCGGTGTAAGGATGCAGAGGAACATCCGGTTGTAGGCAAAATCCCGCCTATACCGAGGTGTACCGAGTTTTTCCAGAAAAACTCGGTACACCTCGGTATAGGGGGGATTTTGCCTACAACCGGATGTTCCTCTGCATCCGGTCGGAGGACGTAATAATTGTTCTCATTTGAGACGGCTTTTTTACTGCTACTTAAATCACCTTTCCAGTAAAAAAAAAAAAATAAAATTTTTGTACTAAAAAGTTGCTTTCTACTTTAAGAAGCAGTAAGAATGCCGTCCCAAACGATGCTTGGGACGACTTTCTTACTACTTTACTTTTCAGATTGCAACCATAATTTTTATTTGAACAATATTTTTTTGCTATTTCCAAAAAAAAAAACTAAAAACTAAAAATCTGCTTTGTACAATAGCTTTAAAAATTTATTTTCTCTAACAAAAACTTTACAAAGCAATAAAAAAATTGTCTCAAATGAAGTCTACAAGGCTACAATAACTACAGAATCTGAGCTTCTCTAGAAGAGAATAGCATTTTTGGTTATTTCAACTCTTTTATACATTGATCAACATCTACTTTACCAGAGTTTTAAAAATTCCACACCATGTCAACGGTCGTGATCTTCCAATGGGGCTGATGCCGGTCAACGATCTCCATTGATTCCGAGAATGCGAACCTTGTGCGTGTTTGGGCACTTGGTGGTTGCCAATAGGTTTTTGATGGTCAGTTGTGTGTGAAGCTATCAAGTACCTGGAACAATGCAGTAGTGATATAAGGCTATGATGATCAGACTAGATAAAGTTTCATCAAGAGAAAAAGAGGTAGTAACTAGTAAGACATGGCAAAGACATTACTGTCTTTATAAACGAACAAACCAGAAAGGAGATTTCAAGTGAAATATAAGGGTAGTGGTGGTAGAACATGTCGAAGTGATGAACATTATACTTTTACAGATGCTCTTCAGATAACTTCCAAATAGATATCTGAGAATAGATTCTCTTCAGATAACTTAGTACAAAAAAAATTAATTTTGGACTTCTAAGCAGACGCTTTTTACTAGCCTTAACTTTCTAACTTGAAATTTATCTGAAGAGCATCTAACGTTTCATTTAGTACGGCTTTCTTAAATTTTTATACTATAAAATTGCTTTAAGAAGTAGTAAGAAAGCCGTTCCTAATTAAGGTTTCTTTTGAGACAGTTTTTTTATTGTTTTCTAAAGCAACTTTATAATATAAAAATTTTAATTTTTTACTAGAAAACTGCTTTAGGAAGCAGAAAGAAAGCCATCCCAAACGAAGCCTAAACCTAAGTGTAAATGGAAAAGCAAATATAACTATGGCAATAGAAGTCCCATCCATATATTTGATAAATCATGCACGAGGCATAAGCTCAAAAAAGTTTCCCAAAAATACTACTACTGGAAGACCTTTTTTTTTTAAGAAATTAAGGGTGGTTTATCTGTTTGAGCACGGTAAGTTGAACATGTAGGTGTTCGAACGTCCAAAAATGTGGACATCGTTATCATAGATCCAGAGGCGACCTAACAGGATTTGTCCAACATTCATAATCAACACATCGCACCAAACATTCTCCTTGTAAGCGGCAAAGGAGATAGGTATGATGCTTCGTTCTTTCACCTCCAAGGCAGTGGAGTTGACCCATGCTACCTTATACGGGTTGGGGAGAGGAACGACAGAAAGACCCAACTGGGATACCATGCTGGAAGAAACAACATTTATGCAGCTACCATTATCCACGATGACCTTACAGTTCATGTCTTTGATTTTAGTGGTGTGAAAAATCGCGGCCCTACGTTAGTCATCTGTGAGAGTTGGGTGTGATAGCGCACATCTCACCACGCAGATGTGAGAGGTATCTAGTTTCTGAAGGCAATGGAGGACCGTAGTGTATTCATCCTCCTCGAAGAACTCGCCTTCATCCTCGATCTGGTGGATCTGATCAACCTAGGGCTCGAGATCGTCCTTAGAGGTTTATTCCTAAAATCAAATCGAGGTGCAGGAGGACCCGTGGGTGGCAAGTCGTTCTCCTAGAAGTGGGTTGGGCAGCAGAAGTGTGAGGGATTAAGGGCTTCTTAAATTGAATTTAAGAAATAGGAAAGTTTTTAATTAAATCCAATTTGAATTTAAAATTCAAATATATTTAATTTAGGAACTTTCCTAAAATAGATTTGATAATATTTTAAGAAAGATTTTAAATTTTAAATTGAACGAATTTGAATTCAAAATTTGTCCCAAATTATTTCAATTCCAATTAGGCAATGGAAAGCAATGGAGAGAGGGGATCTAGGGCCAGCGGGTGGATGGGCTCGGGTATGGGGCCGGCGGCTAGGTGGGAAGTATGTGGAGTTTGGTTGAGTAAAGGGGAAGGGCTTGGGGAGGGAGAAAGCCTTGGGTGTGATGCAACCGGTGGTGGTGGGAGGAGAAAGGAAGAAATACAAAATAGAACCACGAACTCGACTCGTCTAGGTTGTTGGGTGATGCGCAATTCTCCCTCTAGGGATCTCTATCTGATTTCTCAAGCTCTCACAAGAACTCATGCAAGGGGAAGAAATGTTTTAATAAATCTTTCATTAACCTCATAAGAAGAATACTCGGGCTATAAATAGCCTCGTACAAAGACACAAAAATAAAATGACGACAATGCCCCTAGGGCTTACATACGACCTCCCTTAATAAAAGGGTATAACAGGAAACTAATAAAACGAACTAATAAAGCAAATACAATATGACATCATAAATAAGAAAATACATAAAATAACTCAGAAATACAATGACTCAATTGTGGGCCTAGATCGACGGCCACATCTCTGATAGACTCTCCACGATCTGATGTCCCCATCATCTTGTCACATTTGCCTAGAGTTTTGATTAGGCATTAAATGTTCATACTTTATGTACCCAAGTTTCGGATTTGGCTACAGATTTCCTAACACTTGTTTATTCTTCCCATTTGAGTCTCCATATTCTATAAATGCCTAAAAAATCTAGAGATTTACAATCTATTAGCTCTCCGAACTATTTCTTCAGTGTTTTGATTAACTCTCTAAGTCTTCTTCCTCTAAGCTTCCTTGGTCGCAAAACTCAGTATGCGCTAAGACTTTTATTTATATAAGCTATTTTTTGAGGAACATTAGAGCATGTGTGGTTTTCTTAAAGCTTAGTTTCTTTGAATTTGCCAATATGAATTCAATTTCTTTTTTTATATTTATGTTTGATTTTTCATTAATTTATCTTTTATATATCTCAGATTTCATAAATTCAGAGACACCTTAACCTCCCTCTACTGAATGCTCAAGTTGGTATTAAGATTGATTTTTCAATAAGTAAACTGAATTGTAAAGATAGTGACTACATATTTCTTCCACTCCATGGTTCATTAGCTCTCTAAATCACGAGTAAGTACTTTTGATAAAGACTAGTCCAAAGCTCTATGATGCTTTGCTTTAGTATTAATAATTTGGATTAGAGAAAATAATACTGTTATGGAATTTGAGCGCATGATGATGGAATAATGATAAACTTGACAAGATCCTATAATTTCATCGTCGTGAGTAGTCAAGAACCTTAGTCTACATAGTTAATAGAAATATTCAAACCAATCTAATCAAAGAATCATTGTTCGCAATCATAGGTTGTATTCTCTAGTGAGGCCTTGTAATTGCAAATATGTACTTACAGAAATGAGAACACTTTGTTACTTACAAAAACGGGGTTAACAAATCATAAATAATTTTCTTCATGGTTAGAAGGAATGAAAAATCTTCTTGAAAATATCATAAAGCTATTTTAAAAGAAGAATTAACTGCACAATATATGATAGTCACTATAGGTTTATATATTAGGAGCTTACGTAAAATAATTAAAAGAAAGTATGATCCTAGGATAAGGTGGTGGTATTTAAAAGGAGAGAATCTATTAACCTGCAAAACAGAATGCTAAGAGTGATAAATTAGAATTCTTTAATTGAATCAAACTCGGGCTTCTCAAAACAGTTTTTTAGCACAAAAATTTTTTAAATTAAAATTTTTTATATTAAAAATTATTTTAAAATCAATAAAAAAACTGTCACAAATGAAGTCATACTTTAAGATAAGATGATTAGTTCTATTAATAGGGTTGGTTGAGAAAAATCTAAAAACAGATTGTACATGGAAAAAGAGTTTTGATGGCTAAGTGAAGAGAAAATAGGGTTATTAAAAAAAGATGTGTTTTTAAGAGGTGAGAAAATTCCAATGGAACTTACAATAATCATAGGAAAGCTAGAAGTCTTACCAATTGAATAAATGAGTGACAGGCGTGTCAACGAGCAGAGTCAAGCTGAAGTTTGGCCTAATTCGAGCTCTGTGCTCAGTGGTAGGGGCATACTGGAGTCGAGCTTAAATGCTATAATTGAGCTCCACTCGCCAGAAAAATTGTGGCTTCGAGTTTGACTTGTGAGCTCGAGCCAGAATCAACAATGGGTGCTCACTGCAAAACGCATTGACACTAGCTCATTGGAGGATGCATAGCTCGCTAGAGGATGCACATAAAAAGCATGCTTCACGAATGACAAAGATGTATCTCTTCCCGGGTTGGTGACCCTTTTAAAGAAAATTGCTTTAAACACAAGCGAAGTACATAAACAGGAAAGAGGAAAGCTCACATAAGATTTCAGAGCGGCTAGAGAGGTAAGCTCATATATGATTTCAGAGCGGCTAGAGACAGAAAAAAATGAAAAACTTCAATTAGTGTTTAGCCACTTCAAATTATAACCAAATTTCAACAATCTTTTACCGGAATACTTCTGCTTGAACAACTATCATCAGCCAAGTTTTTTTTTCACCATAAGCTGCACCCAAAATGAGTATTCAGTGCCTCCACATCTTCACACTTTTTGCCTCAACTTTTCGCCGCCTCCATAACAAAAGGTACTAAAACTCAGAATTCCTCAGCCTCCTCAAGTTTTGCTTAAGATTGAAAAAAAAAATAAAAAAAAGGAAATGAAATCCCAGCAATTTGTTCGTTAATTATAAATATGTGGCTATTGATTTGAGTTCTTCTATCTCACATTTCTTTCTCTCAAATTCCCAGGATCCAAACACTGCCTAAATGTCTAAATCGGAGAGAAATAGCCCCAAGTAAGCCCCATTCAAGAAAATCTAACTGGTTACATTTGCCATCCCAACAGACGAAAACTAATGTATAGGATACTAAATTAAAAGAATGAAAAACCAAGATGAATGGGAAATAAATCAAAATGCAGAAGCATAGGAGCAAATCCATGGATGCGAAAATACATGCTATTCATTCGCTAATCAAAATCACACATAACCATTATCCAATTCATTTGTTAATCAAAATGCATACGAAAATACAGAAGAAGAAAGATCCTCGAGATGAAAAACCATTAACGAGAACCTCAGGTGATTGATGAAATCCGAGGAGAAATGAGCCATGATGGCCCATATATGTAAGGACTAAGGACCAAGCCAACAGATCGACAACCAGCACACGAGAGAGCTACAAATAGTAAGATAAGTAGATGCGCAACTTCAAGGAATCAACAACCTGATCTCAATGAAGCTATGAACCCAAATAATCTCAAGTGAAACTTTTTAAGTCATTGATATGTCAAAAAGATAAGAGTATTTCATCATTCATATTTGGTAACCAACAATATCAAAACTTAAAACAACATTCCAAAAAAGTAGACTTTCATTCTGAGATTCATTTTATAACAATTTATCACAAACATGAGTTATCTTCAAAACGCTGTTCTCTTTCTCCATAACATCATCTTTCAGAATAAGTTTCATTGCCAGCCTATCAATTATAAGAAGATTATAAATTATTAGTATTCAAATAACAAACATTAAAATTAGAATGTGAAATTTTACATACCATTTTTGAGCTTCCTTGAGATGGATGCTGCATTTGAAATTGTTGCATGTATTCCCTCATTTCAGTACGTAATGAGTTCACCTCCTCTCTAAGATTTACTATTTGACATAAACTGCTTCCACCACTATTCCTGCCCTCGTTCGTGCTATGAGGAAAATATTGTGTAGGAGTGACACCAAACCGTTGGGTCCTGACTCTGTCTGGGTGTTTAGGTCCCATAACCATATTGAACACCATTTCGTTAGCCTCCACATTCTCATCCTTTGGTATCAGCCCACCCTCAGCCAAAAGCACGAAAGCTTGTATCTATATTATAATAAATTTAGTTAACTTCTGTTTTAAAGAAATAAAAAATAGTAACGAAATTTATTGCACGTTGGTGTTGCAGTAGATGCTTCATAGCCAGGACCTTAGAAGAAGCTTCATCTTCCTTTAAGTTTGGTGTGGCACCAGAGGCTTCAGTCATTGCATATTCATCTATAATACAATGCTCTTCCCCATGTCGATTCCATACCACATATCCAGCAAAAAATCCTTTGTAAATTAAATGGTCTTTCACATCTTTCATAGAATGGAAGTACCTATTAATGCATGACTTGCACGGACATAAAATTTTGCCTGATAAATTCTGACTTCGACTTGCAAACTCTAAGAAATTGTTTACACCGGTTACATAATCACGACTCCACTTGGCTTTTGTAATCCAGCTCTTATCCATATTAAGTGAAAAATGATTTTCCAAGCCACTGTTAAGAATAAAGATTCATTAGGTCACTCAAATTTTTATGCAACCATCATGTTCATTGACATGTGATCATATTATATCTCACACTAATTACCTTCAGGTACTCTTAGCAATAAGAAGAACTGAAGGAAGGTAGCCATTAGCTTCATTTTTCAAGCCTCTCAAACTTTAATTTTACTATTATGATGATAAAAGTATTCATATAGATAAATTCATATAGGATTGGTGATACTTTTAATCATATAGCTTAACATGAATGAAAAATCATAAAGGATTGGTGATAAGTTCAATCATATAGATAAAATTTCACATGGAATATAATATTTATATTATTGCATTACTAAATTAAGAGAGATAGAGCATGTTAGAGATGATAATATCCTATTCTCACGCTTTTAAAGTAATAAAGCTGATTATATTAAAGAATAAATTAACACAATAATTTATATGCTCGTGCTGATTGGCTAGGAAAATAAGTGTTAAGCCAATGAGGAAGATGAGGTTCAGTTGGAAAAGTCGAGCTCTCACGTATAAGATTGAGAATTAGGGATTTGGTTTAATGGCAGGGCTTTACCGGTAGTTAAAACCGGTTCTAATTACTCCAGTTAAAACCGGTTCTAACTGTACCGATTAAAACGGGTGCAAATTGTAGCAGTCCAAATTTGTTCTAAATTAGGGTTTTGGCCGTGGTTTTAAAATTGCTCTAAACAATTTGCTGTGAAAAAATCCTATTTTTTGGTAGTGTTTGTGCAAGGTATTTGATATCAAAATGACCTTTCATTAACTTGTATTTTAGCACAATCCTATCAAACGATATTTGAATTATATTTTATTAAAAATAATCTTTCATTAATTGTGCAAGTTGGAAATTTAAAAATGACCTTCATTAACTATGCGTATGCAGGGTACCCAGTAAAAAAGCTAAAAAAATTTAAAATGCTTTCCCACCCAGTTTAAGCACCAACTAAGAGTTTTTGCTGATGGGCCAGGTAAAGATCCGAGTCTGTGCACTTTTTCACTATTATGTAACACTGTCCCTATCTCTCTGCACCTTTTCAATTTGAAGGATTTCAATTCAAAAAAGATGGAAGTTTACCAATGACTTGAACATTAATGCCAATCCCACATTTTGTTAGAGTATAATGTCATGTTACAGCTACAATGATTTCATATCAGGGACAAATAACCTGAATTAACAGGGCAACAGTATGCAATGATAGCAAATGAAGATCTGCGTTAGTTAATAATCATTTTATATATTTTGAAAAGATGTAGGTAGCTTATATCTTCACCAATTCCTTGAATGAAAAAAGTTACAGTGCAAGCTAGCGTGAATTCAACAAAATGTCCACATCCCAACACCAAAACAAAAACAAATATACGACCAAATAAATAGACTGCTTTAATCACATGATAAGTCTAAACATGTAAACCATTTCTTAAAAGTAAAAGTAAGAAAGCACTGAACAAGACATCCCAAAAAATCCAGAAGCTTTTTGCTTCGTCATCGGAAAAGATGGAGGCGCGATGTTGCAGAAGAAAGAGAAGGAGGACGACGACGAAAAGGGAGAAAGTTACCTTCACAACGAGTGAGCTTTGTGATAGTACAGAAGCTCGCGAAAAGGGAGAAAGTTACCTCCGTCACAGCGAGTGAGCCCCCTTGCTTCCGTTCAAATGTCCTAACTTCCGATCAGACAGGAAGGGAACGTCGTCGAAGGAGCGAAGTTGAAGGGGACGTCGTCGAATGAGCAAAGTCGAATAGCACCGAAGGAGTGCCGAAGAAGCCAGCAAAGCAAAACCTAGGAACTTTTATTACATCCTGTGTAAGGACGTAGAGGAACATCCTCTTGGAGGCAAAATGTCAAAAAACTCGGTATTTGCTCAGTACAACTAGGTATTATTTGATAATAATGAGGGATACCGCTCTTTGAAGACCAATACCGAGTTATACCGAGCTGTACCCAGAAATACCGAGTTGTACCGAGTTTTTTCTAGAAAAAACTCGGTACAACTTTTGTATAACTCGGTATTGCTCGGTATAACTCGGTATTGGGTCTTCAAATGATGGTATTCCTCGTTATTGTTTGGTATTGCTCGGTATTTGCTCGGTACAACTCATTTTTTGGCGGGATTTTGCCCTCGACCGGACGTTCCTCTACGTCCGGTCGGAGGACGTAATAATTGTTCAAAACCTAGACCTCTAAGCTAACTTAATTAAAATAATTTAAAATATTAATAATTAAGTAAATTAATAAAATAATTAATAGTTTAATTAATGCATAAATTAGTCATCTAATTTAACTTAAATAAATAACTAGTAGTATAATTAGTAATTAAAATTAATATAATTCATTTTGTTAATACAATTTTAAAAAGAAATTATTAAATATATAATTAATAGTGTAAATAATAATTAAATTATTAATGAATAATAGAATACTTAAGTTTTTTTAATAGAATACTTAAGTGATTAATGAGATAATTAATAATATAATTTATATTTAAAAATAACAAAATGACACATAAATAATTAATAAAATTATTAGTTAAATATATAGTTATTTCAAAATAATTTGTAGGCTTAAATATAATTTTAAATAGAAATAATTATTATATAACAATATAAATAATAATTAAATAATGATTTAGATGTATAATATTTAAATTATTAATAAGATAATTAAAAATTAAGTAATAATTAAAACTAATTTAATAATATTGAATTTAAGATGCAATTCAACAATCGAAAGAAGGAAAAAATAAGAGGCAAAATTAGGGCGGGAGAATATAGAGAGGATATGAATGGAGAAGAGGAAAATGTTTGAAGGCTCGCGGGTTAATGAGAGATTGGGGCTTCAAAAATCATATTTTACAACTTCTGTTGCAGCAGATTAAACTGCTACTAGTTGTAGTGATTTAATCCATTGCAATTAGTAGCAGTTAAAACCGCTCAAAACATCTATAACATTAAGTGCTATGGAAATTCCACTTTTTGGGTATTGTTTTACATGTAAAACCCTAAAAATGAAAAAAACATGGGGTTTGGCCCTCTGTCCTTTTTATAAACCCTTGATATCCAATTCGTATCAAATTTTATTAGAAAAAGGCCATATTTAGTAATTAATTCTTGAGTTTTTATTGTGATATACAAATCAATGGTAAAAAGATTATTTAGAGAGCAAAAATTTCAATGTTACCTTATTGTTAGCGCTTTTCAAATTACTATATTTTAAGTGATTCTTCTCCTCAAGGCAATGATTTAACAAATTTCACATTCAAAGTTCCAATGTAACATCAAATACTAGATTTAGGCTTCGGTTTGAGAAGATTTTCTTACTGTTTTTTAAAGCAATTTTTTAGTACAAAAAATTTTTAAACTAAAAAATTTTGTACTAGAAACTACTTTAAAAAGTAATAAAAAAGCTGTCCAAATGAAGCCGTAATCCTTTAAGATCTATGAGTTCTACATGTAAATGTAGTTCTGACTGGGCTTCATTTGAGACAACTTTTTTATTGCTTTTTAATATAAAATTTCTAATTCAAGAAATTTTTGTTCTAAAAAATTGATTTATAAAATATAAAAAAACTGTTCCAAACAAAATCTTAAAACATATAAGCTTAAGTTTTTGGATTGATTGATGTACTAAAAACTTACACAGAAATTGAAGTCACATATTTTGATTCAAATCTCGATGTTGCTAATTTATTTTCAACAAAAATGACATTATAATTTTTTAAAGTTAAAAAGTTCCAAATTCAATAAGGATATAAAGTTGTGAGCTCTCCTTTGATTGTAAACTTGTTATTTAACACTAACAAGTCCATAGAAACTCTTATCTTTGAAACATATTTCATATCTTTTGTCCTGAGCAAGAAGAGAGAGAGAGAGATAATAAGTGAATATTTCTATGATACAGTCTCTCTCAATCTCTCTCTATATCTCTCTTCTTACACAAATCTCACTCCCACCAAATATTTTCTTCCAAAATATTTATAATGTTTTAAGAAGAGCTTCATTGACAAAATCATTAACTGTACTAACAGTACCCTCAATTCTTGTAGTGATTTCCATCAGAAGTGAAGTAACTGTGGCAAGAGGAACAACCTCAACTAAATTCAAGTTTATATCCTTCAGTTCACCATTATATACTCTTGTTTGGTTTTCTTTTATTGCCAATATCCATCTAGGAAGAGTTCTTAGTGCCACTTGAAGCTCATCTGCTGCAACTTTCATGTCTTTAACTAAATCATCCATTGTTGAAGACTTACTGATCTCATTTGCCGATTTAGCAAGCTCCTTCAGAACTATGGATGAATTGAAACTTAGTCTCATGAAGGCAGAACAAAGATAATCTCTTATGATTTCAGGTGCCTGAAATTACCCATTAACAAAGCTTTTCAGATATATTTGATACTGAAAAAACTGATTAGGTGGTTTGTTTACCTGAATTTTCCCTTCAGATTTGGTATAAGAATGGAGTGTTTCCATACAACTTGCACAGTATCGCATCGAAGCACTAATCTTGAGGTAATGTTTCCATGGATGTGACATACCAAACTGGCCATGAGGAGGTTCCCATCTTGCTAAGTTCACCTTTATTTGAAGTAGAAAGAACATTAGAAATACTTATTTTGTTCTGTGATCTTATATTTACTTTTGTGATAGAGTGATTAAAAAAATCATTATTTGCAGAGAATATTTGTAATTCATACCAATCTATCTTCTGATGCCTTTGAGGCAAGAACACTTCTATAACCTGGAAGCTTTTGGGGTGAGTCCTCCTTGCATTTTGAATCATGACATTGCTTAGTATATTCAAGCACACATACTGTGGAATATGATTGGGAGAAAAAGATTAGCTTTAGGCTCATTCATGGAAACCAAGTATGAAAAATCTATAAAATAATAATTTATCAATCATATTGGAAAAGCTTAATAACATTCTTTTATAATTTCAAGTTGGTAGATCGTTCACTGGTTCTTTTCCCTTTTTTGCTTTGTAGTTAGTATGCAGATATTCTGGGCCCCTTTATGTTGACATTTTGTTTGTGGTTATGTAGTGCCTTTCTTCCAGCTGGACTGCAGATGTTCGTTCTGTCTTTCTTGGAGAGATTATTCTGTACGGTGTCAGAACGAGTCTGTAGGTCAATCCGGACGTGCCATGTCATCCAATTACTGTGCATTAGGTGGCGTGGTGCATCCAGATTGGCCTCCGGACACGTCTGAACACCGCACGTAATAATTTTTCCCTTTCTTGATATATACACAGATGCGGAACCATTTTGTTAATTTTGAGTTTGGCTCCTTGCCGGCCTTTTCTATTTGCTTTTTTGTATATAGTATGGGATCTTGTATGCCCCTTGACAAAAATAAAATTCAAAGCTTACCTTCAAGAGAATTAGCAAGCTTTTCCATGTTTCCAACAACCAGAATATGAAGTTCCTTCCCTGCCCAAACTGGGCATATTAGCACTGAAACAAGCACACAAATGAAGCTCCCAAGAGCAATGGTGAAGCTTCTTTGCTTCGCCATGTCAAGCAGCTTATTGAGATGATGGCCTGAGAGAGAGATCAATGTGAAGGTGACGATGAACACAAGCATTCCATAATCATATCGCGCCTTTACGACAGGAATGAATCGAGCAAAGGTCGCCGCCAGAGCTATCAGAAAAGAATAAGTGGTCAATTAGGAAACAAGCTTAGAAAAAGTCTATATGTATCACAGTATTTTCTTACCTATTAAGAAGACTGCAATTCCATGAACTATGTGCCCAATCTCTTTGTTTGATCTATCTGCAATTATATGAGTGCCTATCGCCAAGAAACCAGCAATGAAAGTGGCTGATGTCCTATTGAATGCCCTGCAAATTGTTCCACCTGTGACATTCATTTTATTGATCATTAGCTGGTTTATTTCTTGACATCTTTTAAAGCTGACATATAAAACAATAATGGAGGAGTCTGACAGTGTATTATCTCATTCATTTATTTTATTATGGAGTTCAGGTCTAGCTTGAAAATGGCTTGAGTTTTAAAATTTTATTCATATTTGTTTATTTATTCTCTTATATATATCAAGTTCAAATTATAATAAAGCTATAATTGAGGCTAACCAATTATAAATTCGATACTAATGATTTAGACCTCGTTTGAGATGACTTTCTTAGTTCTTCTTAAAGTAATTTTTTAGTACAAAAAATTAATAGCTTACTTACAATTCAAATTAGAGCAATCATAGATTCAAATCATAGAGACGGCTTTTGACAAGAATCCTCTTGTTTGAAACTTACCTGCATTGAATTCAAAGACGACGGCGACGGTGAGGACAGACCCCATTGCAGATCCTGCAACACCTTCATAGAGTGGCCTTACATAGTAGAATATAGACACCAGGGTTACGGCAAGTCCAACCTTGAGGGCATGGAAAACCTTTTTTGGATCATTCACTCCTATATTCCACAACTTGTGACCAAAACTCCATAGTTTGAGCTCAGAAAACACTCTCCATGCTCTATAGATTAGCCTCTCCTCAGCCATAAAGATCTTCTTCTTGATGTTATATTTTTTATGAAGTTTTATTGATTGAAGTTTCTCAATGTTATAAGCTTTAAATACATATGTGAGGGTGTGGGAATACAACAAAGCCAATGGTTGAGGAATGTTCATGGATGTGCTCTGCATACACTTTTTTGGTATGAGAAGTGGAAGCTGAGCTAGTTTAAAAAGTAGCACTGATGGGAGATGGGAAACAGCAAGGAGAGAAAGTTCTTGGAAGCTTAAGATTCTTCCTCCCATCTAGTTTGGATTGCATGACATGTGGAGTTATTTTGACAAGTGGAATCTGGTAATGAATAGTGGGGTGGAAGGGGTGGTTAGTGAAATTTGTCTTTTTTGTAGCAAGGTTGGCTTCCAAGATGCTGCTGAGCTCTGAAGAAGTTTCTAATAAGCAAGGCTGGGTGCTATGGGAAGTTTGAGCTTGGAACTTTCCTGGCTACATACTTTTACTGATCTAATTCCTGTGTAGTAGACCATATGATTTTTTGAGATGTTGGAGCTTGTGGGAATAATATACCACACTGGTTCAACTTAGAAGCATCTGTTTATTAAAGTTTTCTCAATGTTACGTTTTTCAGATAACAGTCATGCAGCTTTCTCACGGCAGATAACAGTCATAATTTTTACAACCAGAATAGTTAAATTACGTTCCCTAAAACAACTTCACAATCAAATTTATAAAACACTATAGCTGTCTCAAACAAACTCAAATTTTATCATAGATGTTTGTCAGCTCATAAGAGAAAGCCATTAGAACGGTGTCTACGAAGGCAATTAACTAGACATTGATGAGATAGTTGTCTAGACTAGTAAAGGCGATCGACGCGACATCAACGGAGGAGGATTGCTTGATGGAAGCAAAAGAGGCTGGTTAGGATTAATTATTATGTGTGGACACCATATGTCATTCATAGGCAAATCAGAGCACGCCACATCACCTCCCTACTATGTACCGCGATTGTGTACCCGTTTGGTACACGCTCTAATTTGCCTTCGGTGAAAGAGTTACGTCCGGTGTTTGCACAAAATAATTTCTCACTGGCTAGATGTCTATGAAAGAGGTTGGTTGGTTGTTGTTAGATTTTTTTTTTTTTTTTTTTTGAATCAGATTAGAGCATATTCAAGGTTATTATGTTAAAATGGCCCAAGCATGTCCTCACAATGATCGTTCGGGTATCAGCATGTAATGCCTCATACTAATTATGATAATAACATTACATAATCTTAATCATATACTCAACTAGTTAATGTATTCTTTAATTTTGAAAAGGAAGGAGAGAGAGAGAGAGAGAATAATTAATAGCTTTAAAATTAGAAAAACAATTTCTTTAGCCACCCTCTTTTTTCTCTCAAGGAAAAAAAAGCTAAATATATTATGAGAAAGTACAAAAAAAAAAAAAAAAAAAAAAAATATATATATATATATATATATATATATATATATATATATATATATATATATATTATGAGAAAGTACATTGACTTGACTTAAAGTAAAGTCATTAGTACTAATTAATGCTGATTAATTGATCAATGTACTAATAAGCAAGGCTGGGTGCTATGGGAAGTTTGAGCTTGGAACTTTCCTGGCTACATACTTTTACTGATCTAATTCCTGTGTAGTAGACCATATGATTTTTTGAGATGTTGGAGCTTGTGGGAATAATATACCACACTGGTTCAACTTAGAAGCATCTGTTTATTAAAGTTTTCTCAATGTTACGTTTTTCAGATAACAGTCATGCAGCTTTCTCACGGCAGATAACAGTCATAATTTTACAACCAGAATAGTTAAATTACGTTCCCTAAAACAACTTCACAATCAAATTTATAAAACACTATAGCTGTCTCAAACAAACTCAAATTTTATCATAGATGTTTGTCAGGTCATAAGAGAAAGCCATTAGAACGGTGTCTACGAAGGCAATTAACTAGACATTGATGAGATAGTTGTCTAGACTAGTAAAGGCGATCGACGCGACATCAACGGAGGAGGATTGCTTGATGGAAGCAAAAGAGGCTGGTTAGGATTAATTATTATGTGTGGACACCATATGTCATTCATAGGCAAATCAGAGCACGCCACATCACCTCCCTACTATGTACCGCGATTGTGTACCCGTTTGGTACACGCTCTAATTTGCCTTCGGTGAAAGAGTTACGTCCGGTGTTTGCACAAAATAATTTCTCACTGGCTAGATGTCTATGAAAGAGGTTGGTTGGTTGTTGTTAGATTTTTTTTTTTTTTTTTTTGAATCAGATTAGAGCATATTCAAGGTTATTATGTTAAAATGGCCCAAGCATGTCCTCACAATGATCGTTCGGGTATCAGCATGTAATGCCTCATACTAATTATGATAATAACATTACATAATCTTAATCATATACTCAACTAGTTAATGTATTCTTTAATTTTGAAAAGGAAGGAGAGAGAGAGAGAGAGAGAGAGAGAGAGAATAATTAATAGCTTTAAAATTAGAAAAACAATTTCTTTAGCCACCCTCTTTTTTCTCTCAAGGAAAAAAAAGCTAAATATATTATGAGAAAGTACAAAAAAAAAAAAAAAAAAAAAAAAAAAAAAAAATATATATATATATATATATATATATATATATATATATAATATATATATATATATATATATATATATATATATATATATATATATATATATATATATATATTATGAGAAAGTACATTGACTTGACTTAAAGTAAAGTCATTAGTACTAATTAATGCTGATTAATTGATCAATCTTAATGACTTAAGGTCCTAAAAAGAAGAAAAATTCATTGCATCAATGGAATTCACCTTTGAAACAAATTGATTATGTTGTAAAGTATTAAGTAGGTTTTATTCACTATTGTAATAAAATGAATTCAGAGAGATTAAATTGCATAAAATATAAATAAATAGATAATGAATAGAGCTCTTTATCAATTAAAAAAAAAATAGCAACAAAAAAATCCGACTAATTGAATTTCTTCATATAATTTTCATGAGAATTGGTTTAAAATAATTGATTTTTTTTTTTTTTGAATTTGAGTTTAATATATATTTTTTATATATATTAGTTTTAAAGCAAGTTGAATATAATTTTTTATATGGTTGTTCACTCTCATTTTGAGTTTTCAACGTAAAACCTCATACATTTTTTGTAAGCTTCTTTAATTTATACATACAAGAAACTTTATAAAATGTTGCAAAGATAAAAAAACACTATAGTTATTAGTTAATAATAATAATAATCTCATTATTTTTGTGAAAGGAGTGATTTCTTTGTGATCTTTTTTTATTTATATGTGTTGATACGTCACCAAAAAATAATCTCGATCAAGCACGAATCTCGAGGCAAAATCAAGTTGGAAACTTTAAAAATTAGATCGGAGACCATCTGAATTCTGATTTCAGCAAACTTACAGTCAAACTGAGCGTCTCGGAAACACAAACCCAACGACACCAAAATCGACTCAATCTGAGCCCAAATGAGTCCAAATCAAAGACTCGAAGCATTTTTGAAAAGATCAAACCACAATTTGTGTTACCAAATGATCTTCAATCATGACATGCTTATAGTCGAATCGAGCGGCTCGACGAGACGAATCCAACGAGCCCAAGATCATCAAATTCTGATATCATTAAGACAGTCAAATATCCATTGAACGGTGCATGATCGTAGGAATCAAGATCGGCCGTCCATTTGAACCACTCCAAATTTACCCATGATCTTTCATTTATTTACAAGCCATGCCACTCAAGAATTCTATAAATAGAACCCCATTTCCTCATGAAAAGGGGGAGGAAGCCAAGAGAGAAGAAGGAAGAGAAGAAGGAAGAGAAGGAAGAAAGCTCCAGCCGCCTAGCTCCTCCTCAACCACCGTCGGAGTGCTGCCGCACCACCGCCGTAGTCTTGCCGCACCACCGCCGGACCACCAAGGGACGCTGGAGTGCTGCCGCACCACCGTTGTAGTCTTGCCGCACCACCGCCGGACCACCAAGGGACGCTGGAGTGCTGCCGCACCACCGTTGTAGTCTTGTCGCACCACCGCCGGACCACCAAGGGACGCTGGAGTGCTGCCGCGCCACCGCCGTAATTCTATCGCACCACCGCCGGACCACCAAGGGACGTCGGAGTGCTGCCGCACCACCGCCTTAGTTTTGCCACACCACCGACAGACCACCAAGGGATGCTAAAGTGCCATCCGAAGTTGAAGTACCCCCTGACACTGAAGTGCCACTACCGGTCTTCCGCTTGACACCGGAGTTCTATCGGATCGTCACCTGACATTGGAGTGACGTTGGACTCTTGCAAAACTCTTAGTTGATACTTGTAATCTGGACGTCTTCAAGGATGAGTCAGACCATTGTACTTTTCTCAAATTCTAGTGGAATCATTTTAACTGGGCTAGGCCCCGTGGTTTTTTCCCCTTTCCGGGTTTCCACGTAAAAAATATTGTGTTCTCTGTGTGTGACTGGATATCCGTGCAATGCTAAGACGTAGAATTATAACTCTATCGCCGCGTATATTCTAGCCCGCAACATGTGTGAATTTTGTAGAATGTTCGTATAAAAAAAAGCGACCAAATCATTATAAATTATGGGACATATAATAATAATAATAATAATAAGATGCTCAATTTTTTAGTGAAGCCAATTAGGATGTGCTATAACTTTCTTACTAATGAGAAATGATGTCTTTTATTTTAATAATTTCTTGTTTTTTTATGTTAATGTTGAATTATTACTATGTGTAAACCACAATTAATGCCTCCTCATGAGAAGCATCAAATATTTATAAATAGAAATATTTCACTTTCTATGAAATATAATTGGCTCCTTAGCTTTTACTAAGTGCTCATTTGATTGTTTGTAGATAGAAAACATTTTTTGTAAAAATAGTTATTTATATTTTTCTCATTTTAAATGTAAAAACTAAAATCATAAATTTTAATGATTTTGATATTATTTATAGAGTTTAAAATATACATTTATCACAATTTTATATAAAATATATAATCCATAATTTCAACCAATCTAAATATACTCTAATTGTTATTTAATTCATATATTTTGATCATATTAATGGAAACCTTTGCATTTTCCAAAGATTGCAAATGCATCCTCAATAAGGCCATTAGGCATCTTCTTATATCTCCACTTGGTACCCACTTGACAAATGAAGCCAAATGCATGGTGGCCATTATGATGTACGTTTGCCAAACCTTAATAATCATCTTAATGGTAAAAGCATAATTAGGCTACTCTTTACCTAATTGATGATCATGTCCTTCATTGAGAGCCGTTGAATAGGAAGATCAAATGGCTTGGAGAATCTCTTCCACATTAATGTAAAATCATGTGCATTGTTTGCATAGCTAGTTTAAGTTAATTTGCACGATTACACCAAAGTTTTTTGTTGCCTAAAGTCCATCGTCACCATCATAGATGTCGGTTATTGCCCAGTGGCAATATGACATCTACTGGTCACTAATGATCAATAACCAAAATTAGATGTCCACCTTATTGGTTGTTAATCTCTCATGCTATGAGGAGATTAGACGAACATATTATTAACTGTTGCTCGACCACCGATGTTCCTAATTGATCATCAACCAATGCTTTTCAAAGATTGATGTCCGACGCCTATAAACTACTGATAGTCTTATCAATCACCATGTCTCTGCTCTTCTAAGAAGAGTGAGCACAACAATTTGCTCATCATCACTCTACGAAAACTATATAAGACATTTCAAGTCTCCCATTTTCAACATGGAAGCTATTTTCGTAATTCATCCTCACTACATTATATTAATACATTTTTATCATATTGGTGTAACTTTCTAGGAAATGTATTGAAGGATTCATATCATGATTATTCAAAAAATTTTAAGTTTGTTGTCAACTACCTAACGCAACCTCCATTTTTCTCATCCAAAACTTGAGACATGACACCGATGACCCGATTTGAAAAGTAGAGATATTAGATTTGACTTATATTAAAAAATGTAGAGGTAGACCTAAAAAGATTTGGTTAGAAAATATTAGAATTGATTGTTCTTTATTTGATTTAAACTAGAATTTGACTTTTAACAGGACAATGGAGAAAAAAGATTCATTTAGCCGACCCCACGTAGTGGGACAAAGGTTTGATGTTGTTGTTGTGTAACTTTCTAGGATATCACCTATCCAAAAATTTCTCCGGGATGAGCACACTTAATTACAGAATTTTTTTATTGAAATTCTAACCATACACTAAAAGATGCCTGATGTTTAAGAGTTTAATTCTTTTTACTTAAGTGGTTTCACACTAGAGTGACATTATTTATACAATTCACACGAGTATATCATTTCAACTAGCTAATGTCATGCAATTTTTCTCTTTCATGAATGTTTCAAGTAAAAAACTTCATCTCATATGGGTTGCTCTTAACTTACTTATATATTAAAAAAAAAATGATAAATCTTCTCAATTGAATCCTAACAGTAAAATATATCAAATTGTATTGGTTTGATTAGTTTTATAGTTTTGTTTGTTATTTTCCAATCCTACTTTGTTTAGAATTGAACCAATATTTATTTCAACCTGCACATATTCATTTCTTAATGCTTCGCAGTTGTTTTGTTTTAATAATTATATCATTTAATTAATTAAATCTCTATGAAAATATTAGATAGAAGTCATAATATTCTTCTCATTCATATATATTTAAGTTTTGTTTGAGACAGCTTTTTTATAACTTTCTAAAATATTTTTTTTTCATAAAATTTTTTTTGAACTAAACATTTCTTTACAAGAAAGATTCTTTAGAAATCAATAAGAAAGCTGTCTTAGACGAAATCAATAGAAATTTTTGTACTAAAATGTCGCTTTAAAAAACAGTAAGAAATTATACCAAACGAAGAATAAAAATTTTTTTTTTTTGAGCTTATGTCACTTGCTTTATATGGTTAGGTTTACAAAAGAAGAAAGAAACTTTACAATAATATATTATAAGGTTTGATGCACAAGTGATGGCCCTCAGTGATAAGAGAGGTCAGCTTTCATGTAAACCAATACAATAACAAGTTAATAAATTCTTCTAATAAAATCTCATAGCTTGATAAGTGCGGTTCAGTCTCATGCATCATAAGGTTTGTCTATTCTCTATTTTATATAATAGAAATGAAGAAAAGGATAAGATTTTTTTTTTATTTACACTATTTTTTCTTTGGCTTATATGCCATTACCTAAACTATAAAGAAAATATCAGCCTTAGTGGAGGAATAATATAAGCTAATTTAAGCTTCAAAGTTTGACTGCTTATCACTTTGTTAGGGGTATAAAATAGTACTGTTGCTCTAGAGGTGTATTGAAAGGCATGAGTTTGGTTTATTAGCCTTAGATTTTCTTTAAGATTAGGAAAAAGATCAGTGTGATATCCTTTTGCTTGCATGGATCTTTACTTGATCACTTTTTTTCCATGCACCAAATTATGCTTTCGGTTGTCACCAATTGCTAGAAAAGGATCCAATATTAGGTATGAAGGGCCTTTTCTTATTAGGTAATGCAACATGGCAAGCACCAAAGCATGAAAAATATATTTTATAAATGAAGATTTTTTTTTTCATTTATTTGGAACACAGGGGCGGAACCAACCCTAATTTTTAGGGGGGGCAAACTTATAAGACATATATGTCGGGAGTCCAAGGGGGCAGTGTCCCCTATCAGGGTTCGACCTGTTGGGGGCAATTACGTAAGACCATAATATTTTAAAATTTTTTGGGGGGGGGGGGGGGGGGGGGCAATTGCCTAAAAAAACCTTGTTAATAAAACTAAAAAATGAATAAATTACCTAAGAAAACCATATAAAAATTTTTTTAAAAATTTTTGAGGGGGGGCAATTGCCCCCCCTGACACCCATTGGGTTCTGCCCTTGTTGGAGCGTAAAAATAAAATCATATAATTTGGAGAGATTTGAAGGGTTTCATAAAGCATGAAATCAATTTAGCTTCTAATTAAATTAATCTATTTTATCATTTCTTAATATTTTTGAAGTGATTCAGGTTTTATTTGAGACAACTTTGTTACTATTTCTTAAAGTAGTAAGAAAGCTGTCCCAAACAAAACCTGAGGGTAAACAAACTACATAGAGGTAATAGGCAATTCATGAATCTTAAGTTTGATGGCTACAAAACTCACGATCTTCATTTAGGGTGTAGAAGAGGAGGTCAGAAAAACAGGCAATAAAGTGATTAGAGGTTAGTAATTATCTTGTTATGTGTATATAGAAAGCATGGGCGGATCCTCATTTACTTGAGGGGGGGCAAATGCCCCCCCCCTTAAATTTTTTTTTTAAATTTTAAAGGGAATAGTTTGAAATATTTTGGGTATTTTGTCCTCTCTCAAAAATTTTTTTTGCCCTCATCTTATCAATCATAAGCGTCTTTGCCCATCCCCATCCAAAAATTTTTTTTTGCCCACCCTCAAAAAAGAAGTTGGATCCGCCCTTGATAGAAAGATTTCTTCGTTGTATGCTCCATGGTAGACATTTGTCATTAAAGGGTAGGCAATGATATTTGGGTGCTGAGGCTTTCTCCAACAAATAATTTTATACTCTTTTTAACAATTCTATAGGACTTCAAGGCTTCATTTGGGACGGCTTCTTTATTGTTTCTTAAAATAGTTTTTTTAGTAACTTATTGTGCTAAATATTATTTTAGAAAACAGTAAAAAAGTCATTCCAAACAAAACCTAAATCATCATTTTGCCAAGATAACCAAATGATATTTACTGATCCTACAAGAAATTTTTTTTAATCCTCCAAAATAAAATAAAATAAAATAAAAAAGGTTATCTATGGAAGGTCACTTATCAAAAGTCAAAGGTTCAGCACCTTCCCATTTTGGTAATTTGGTTCCCTACGTGGATCATCTTCCTAAAAACCTTACAAAGAAGTTCGGCCATGGCCACTACTACCGACTTAATTGTAAATTCCTAGCAATCCTAACTTTATAGCTATATAAAAAGCCAACCGTTGAACATAACATTTGACTCCATCCATACTAGAGTGCAGAGTAGAACAACCAAGGCAAGCTCCTCCAGAATAGAAGCCCTTCATCAGAGTTTTAGAAAGCAAAAATGATTACCAAGAAAGAAGAAACAAGAGAACTGGAATGGAGAATCACAGTAACTCACAAGCCATCAGCGCAGGAAGATCACAACTTGGAGCCCCGTATTGCACTGTGGCATCAATTGATTGATTTGCTAAGCTTGAATATGAGATCATCATCAAGATTCATGAAGAATGCATGGAAATTGGGCGTAGATGATCCTCGAAAGTTCATCCACTGTATCAAAGTGGGACTCGCACTCACTCTGGTCTCCATCTTCTATTATACAAGGCCATTGTACCAAGGCGTGGGTGGAACTGCTATGTGGGCAATCATGACCATTGTTGTCATCTTTGAATTCACAGTTGGTATGTTTTTGAATGCATAATCATCTCTGTATGCACATTCTAAGAATCTCACTCTTCTCATAATTTGATGCAGGAGGCACAATATACAAAGGCTTGAACAGAGTAATGGCGACTCTTAGCGCAGGAATGATTGCAGTTGGCATCCACTGGCTTGCAAGCAAATCAAGTGAAACATCGGAGCACATCATCATTGGTGTCTCTGCCTTTTTACTATGTATGTAAAGCTATCAAATAGACAGATTTGGAGATTACTAACTACAGCCTCTAATAGTAATCTAACATTTTGGACTCACCTTGTTTTACAGCTTCAGCAGCAACTTTGTTCGTTTTATTCCGATCGTAAAAGCTCGGTTCGATTATGGCATACTGATATTTATCCTGACCTTCAACTTGGTCGCCGTCTCTGGCTATCGTGTTGATAGACTGCTTGAATTGGCACAGCAACGGATGACGACTGTGTTTATTGGAATCTCAATCTGTCTCCTTGTCTGCATTTTGGTTCGTCCAGTTTGGGCTGGAGAGGAGCTTCACCTGCTCACAATCAAAAACATGAGAAAACTTGCTGATTCAATAGAGGGTACACTACTTCAATTTTCTCTTGATTTATCCCAGAAAAATAACATATCTTTGCTGAATAATATTAACTGAAATTTTCTCACAACTTAAAATCACAGAAAGTGTAGCCGAGTACTTCAGGAATGGTGAGAAGGGAGATGGTAACGAAACCTATGTGCAAAATTCTAGAGGGTACAAATGTGTTCTCAACTCAAAGGCAACTGAAGAATCACTGGTAAAAAGTTGATAGTGAGTTGTAAATTAATCTACATGACTTTACATACCTTTCAAATTTATGATTATGAATTATGTTTGAAACCACAGGCGAATTTAGCCAGATGGGAACCAATGCATGGAAGATTTAGCTACCTGCACCCATGGAGTCAATACCTGAAAGTTTGCACTGCCATGCGCTACTGTGCTTACTGCATAGAGACTCTAAATGATTGCATTAATTCAGAAAATGAGGTAACAAAACATACTGTGAACATATAAATTTTACTCATAAATTACACTTTGATTTATTAACCAAAGCTGATTTATTAACCAAAGCTTGTTTTACAGAATCAACAGAAAGCACCAGAGCATTTAAAAAAGCATCTAAGCAATGCCTGCCTAAGGCTAGGATTGGAATCTTCAAATGTTTTGAAAGAACTGGCTAACTCTATTGAGTCCATGAAGAGGTCTTTCAGCATTGAGGTCCTCATAGCAGAGATGAATGATGCAGTGGAAGAGGTGCAAAATATCTTAAGCACTCCCTCCACTAGAAGAAGCCGAATCGAAAGCAGCCATTCCAACCATACCATTGATGGAAGCAATGACAGTGATCACAGTGGCCTCATTGCCCAACGAAATAACATTAAGAATCGATGGGGGTGGCAGATGCAGTCGAGGACTTGGCAGTAACAGCATTCCAGCCTTCTGAAGATGAACAGCGAACCGACAAAAACAAGCCATCAAACGGGCTCGCTGCAGGATCAGATGGGCAGGAAGGCAACCTTCCACAGGTTTAAGTTCCAGAGTTTTGTACAGATGAATTGTTTGGGGCTTCTGCCTGTGTGTGCATGCAGTGTGTTCCTCCCTATTCATTTTAGTAAAAGCTTACATGTAGAGTTGAAGGTTTGGTAGAATCTTCAGTCTGTTTTTGCATCAAGCTAAATCTTGTTGTTCTATGCTAGCGATACGAATTTGAAAACCAAAAAATTTGTGCTGCAATGAGAACGCTGAAATTTACACTTTAATAAACTTAAAATTTGAACTCTATTCTAACTTTAGTAGTAATTTGTTTAGTCAATGGGAGTTTGTATTTGCATGACTAAGGTTTCGTTTGGGACGGTTTTTTTATTGTTTCTTAAAGTAGTTTTTAAGTAAAAAAATTAAAATTTATGTACAAAAAAGCTATTTTAAGAAGCAGAAAACCGTCCCAAATGAAGCCTAAGATGATATTCTATCTATAAAGTTGTGATTTTGTCCTATGTTTATGTTGTCCTATAACTGAATGTTGGAGGGAGTTCTCTAACTAATTAGAGAGTAAGCTATTTGGGGGGCTTGCTGTTACTTCCAAGGCTGCTCCCAGGGATGTTGTTGGCAAGGGCCTCTTGTGGGGTTGCTAGTGGGCAGCAGTAATTCTATGGTTATCTGCGGTTGGCTTCTCCAGTTGTTTTTTTGTGGCCATATAACAGACGTAACTCCCTTCTGCTGTAGTTCCCAGAGCTGGAGCATCTTGAGATCCTGTCTCTATAATTTTTCTCTTTTATGAATTTAATATTGTTGAAGTCAGTTCCTTCTTGATAGGAATTTTTTTTAGGTTTATTTGTGATTAGAAATAAGACTATAAGGATGTAGAGAAACCAATCAATACTGAGTAAATTCCACTTTGGATGTGCAAACCCTTCTCTTTCTGAAATTCAACTCGTCTGACAAAGCTGAGAGTTGAAATTCAAAGAGAGGCTATCTCTACAGGGCGAGGCATGCTTTGCTAGTTGCATTATCTTTCTTTCACATCTTCTCGTCCAAATCATCTTTCATCATTAGTTGAAAGACAGGTCTAATTTTTTAAAATTTATTTGTTGACCTCCATGTCACAGCCAAAAAGAGGCAAAAAAAAAAAGCTTAAATCATTACCTTTGCCGCAACCCACTCATGCCTGCCTAAATCCCTGTACAGATGGCGGCCCATCCCCATTTTCCGCGAAAAATCCTTCTCAAATGTCGCTGCTCTGCAAAATGGCCTCGAACGATCTCTTCCCGCTGGCGTGCAAAATCCCGCTAGCGTTGATAAAGCAAGAGACAAGCGAAGTCTTCGGTTTTGTTCTCCTTCCCCAACTCTTTCTTGTTTCCTCCCATCCTTCTTCACATCTCTAGCCTGCGAGCCACCTCCCTTCCTACAATCTCCACTACGTCAGGCTTCTTCAACCTATCGTGCTTGACATCTCAAGCCATCGATCTTATTTACTGCTTATTGTGTTGCGTAATTTTTGATATAAAATTTTTTCGTGTTAAAAAATAACACATAAATAATACTCACTAAATACTCACTAAATACACAATTAATACGCAAAAAACACGTAGAAAACATAATGTTCAAAAAATACCAGTAAAATAAGCAGTAAATTACGCAG
>CM039725.1:32185014-32239246 GCA_022539455.1 Dendrobium nobile
ATGTTGATATTATTATTACTGAGGGGAACCATGAAACTATTGTGAACAATACTGAGGCTACTGAACCAAAAATTTTCATTTTCATAGACTCTATGCTAAATGACATTGATAACATTGAGGAAGTTCACTCAGATTTAATTCCTATTACTACTAATATTATTGAAAAGCATTCTAACTCTATTTCTAATGATGTTGCTAATAGAGAAGGTGAGATTATTGTGGATGGAAACAACGATACTTGCGAAGAAGGGGAATTTCTACCTCCTAATGGTGAGCAAAACGTCCTACCAAATGAAAAATTTGTGAGTAATGTTGTTGCTTCTTCTTCTATTTCTAATATTGCTAATCCTAAAAATATTGTGATGACGTTATTCTAATGTTGGTAAAAAGAAAGGGAAGAACCATAAAAATTCTGAACCTTCTACTCCCCGGTCAACCCGTGCTCAAAATTCTTCCAAATATCTTAATGATTAAAGCTCTTCTATGGAATGTTAGGGGGATTTGGGGTAAGGATTCGATTGCTAGAGTTAAAAATATTCCTAGAATGCATAGTATCATGTTTTTAGTTTTAATTGAACCTCTTATTGCTCCTGATAAACTTTGCTCTACTACTTCGAAATTGGGTTATTCTAAATTTGCTGCTAATTGTTCAAACAAAATATGGATTATGTGGAATAGCAATATTAATGTTAATATTATTTCGGATTTCCCTCAAATTATTAACTGTGAAATTGAATTTTTTAACTATAAGTGTTATGCTTATTTCGTCTATGCCACTAGCTCTAGATGGAATCGTCTCCCGCTTTGCGATCAGATACGTCAATTTGCTAACAATATTAATGGCCCTTAGTGTATTGGCGGTGATTTTAATATTATCTCTAATGCCTCAGAAAGAAGGGGAGGTAATGTGCCTAACTCTGTTGCTATGGAAGATTATAATTATGTGATATCTGACTGCTTTTTGAATGACATTGGTGCTATTTGTAGTCCTTTTACTTTGAATAGATCCACTATTTGGTAGCATCTTAATAGATTTCTCTTTAATAATGATTGGCTTTCTGTATTCTCCATGTCTTCTGTTGAACATCTCAGTAGAACTTTGTCTGATCATTATCCTTTATTGCTTAATATTAATGCTAATAAAAATGTTGGTAACGATGCTTTTAGATTCCAAAATATGTGGTTTTCTCATGGCGACTTTAAGAATGTTATTAGTATTAATTGGAAATGCTCCCATTTATCCTAATTATGATATTAAGGGCATGTTAGTTTGGTCTAAATTAAGTAGATTAAAACATGTTTTAAATTGGTGGAACCAAAATGTTTTCAAGAATGTTTTCACCAATATAAAGAGCTGAACTGAAAGTTCTTGAGCTAGAGAACACTATAGGATAAGCCTTCTAATGACAAACCTGAATTCCTTACTGTGCTGAGGATTCTTTTGTTCTTCTTCAGGATCAGGAGGAAATTTTTGGAAACAAAAAGCTAATGTCAAATTACTATTGAGCAGATATGAATACCAAATTTTTCCATGTCATGGCTAATCGAAATAGGACTAAGAGTTATATTCATAAAATCGTCAAAAGTGATGGCTATATTATTGATTCTAAGGTGTAAATTTGCAAGTCTGGTGTGGAACATTTTAAGAATAGTTTCAATGATCACTTTACCAATGTTCCTTTAATTAATCCTCAAGTCATCTCGCATATTATTAATGATATTGATAATGACTCACTTTGTCTTCTCCCTTATGAAGTGGAAATTTACAATGTTGTTATGGATTTGAATGGTGACTCCATTGCGGGTCCTGATGGTTACACTACTAATTTTTTTCAAAAAAATTGGGATATTATTAAAGTTGATGTTATTAAAGCGGTCAGTGATTTTTTCAAAGGGTCTCCCTACCCAAAATTCTTCACTTCTACTAACATTGTGCTTATTCCTAAAATTGTTGGGGCTAATAAGTGGAATGACTTCAGACCTATAAGTCTCTACTCTTTTTTTAACAAAATCATATCCAAAATTATCTCCAAAAGGTTGGAAAGTATTTTTCCTTGAATTATTTCTAGTAATCAAACTGGTTTTGTTAAAGGTAGGAGCATTTTCGATAATGTTCTGTGGACCCAAGAACTTGCGCATGAGATTAATACCAAGGTTAAAGGTGGTAATATCATATTGAAACTGGATGTTGCTAAAGCTTATGATAACCTTAACTGGAATTTTCTGTATAAGGTTCTTTCTTTATTTGGCATTAGTGAATTTTTCATTAAGTGTTAGAACCCTTAACTGAATTTAAAGCCCTTCTTTCTTTATTTGGCTTTAAACTGAATTTAAAGCCCTTCAATTTGTTAGAACCCGAAGACCAGAGAATATTGGAAGCTGATTTCATTAAAGGTGAACTTCAAAAGGTGGTTGATAATTTAAAATCTAATGTTGCTCCAGGAAATGATGGGATAACTTTCTCCTTTGTCAAATTTTATTGGAAAATTATTCATCATGATGTTTGGAAGGCTATCGAAGATTTTTTCAAATCTAGACAAAGAATCTTTATGGAAGGAAACTATCATTGTCTTACTTTCCTAAAATACAGAATCCGGTGCATCCAACCAACTTTCGGCCTATAAGTTTTTGTATGACTACTTATAAATTGGTTGCAAAAATGCTTCTTAACAGATTGGAATTGGTTATTCACAAGGTTATTTCTAAAGACCAAGTGGCTTTTCTCAAGGGAAGATCTATGTCGGATCATGTTCTGTTTAGCCCAGGAGTGATCAACAAAAATTCTCACTCAAAAGCGAGAGAAAGGTTTTTTGGCAATCAAGGTAGATATGGAGCAAGCTTATGATGATCATGGGTGGCAAGCTTTAGGCAAGTTCCATTCACTTTAACTTTCCTAATAATTTTCTGAATGGATTTTGAATTGCATTCAAATCCGATTTTTCTATTCTTATCAATGGGGTAAAATCCAATTGGATTATGGCTGAAAGTGGATTTCGCCAAGGTTGCCCCATATCTCCTCTCCCTTTCTATTCATTTTATGTTCTCAAATTCTCTCGGATGCTTTTTACCAAAGTGGAAAGAAATATTGGTATTCAAGTTGTATCCAAAGCCCCTAGAGTTTCTCACTTGTTATATGCCGATGACATTCTGGTTTTTTCTGAAGCCAACACTCTCAAGATAAAGAAGGTGAAGAATATTTTAATCAAATATGGTAAATGGACGGGTCAGATAGTTAACCACAATAAATCCATGGTTTACAGTGAAAGGGAGAAAGAAGGATGAAATTCAAGACATTCTTAAGTTCAAATCGGTTAATGAAATGAACTATCTTGGCGTCAAACTTACTCTAAGAAGATTGGTGAAATCTGATTTTAATCATTTAATGGATGCTGCTTCAAATAGATTGAATATTTGGGGTAAGAAATTTATCTCCTTGGAAGGCAAGATGGTTTTGATAAAATCTGCATTCCTATCTATTCCTATCTTTCTATAAACATTCTCTTTGGTGCCTTTGGGTATCTTAAAAGACTTTGATAGAATGTGTCGTTCATTTCTGTGGAGGAGTAAAAGAATGGAATTAGATGGCTTCATTATGTTTCCTGGAAGAAACTTTGCCTTCCTAAACAAAAAGGCGGTAGAGGTCTTTTTTCGGTGCCAATAAAGTTGGGCACTTAAGAGCCAAATTTGCTCTGGAATTCTATACCAAACAAGATTCTTTACTCAATGGCATTCTCAGAGCTAAATACGGAGAGAAATTTATGGGAGATACATAAGAAGAATGATTGTTCTTCAACGTGGAAGATCTTGTGCAATGGGGCAATTTTCCTTACCAACATTGTAAGATGGCGAATATGTAATGGAAATTCCATTGATTGGATGAATGATACTTGGATGCAAGATAAAAGTTTATCTAATTGGCCTACATTTGTCAATACCAATGCAGTGGTTAATAATTGCCTTAATTTCTTTATCTCCAATGGTACTTGGATGAAAGAACATCTCAGGTTATATTTCAATGAAGATCTTGTAGAAATGATTTCTAATGTTCCTATCTATCTGGGTGAAGGTAAGGATCAAATTGAAATCAAGTGGAAACATACGGGTAAATCTATTGCAGCCATGTCTCAAGATGCTATTCTCTATAATGTAGAAGATTGCAAAATTTGGAAATGGATGAAAAAAGTAAAATTGAGACCAAAGGTGGAATTATTTTGGTGGAGGGTTTTCTATGCAGCCATTCCATCTAACTATTTTCTTTGCATAGGAAGTTATCTCAAATTTCTGTTTGCCCGAGAGGTTGTGGTCTTGAAGAAAATTAGGATCATATAACAGCAAATTGCAACAAACTGAAGAAGATTTTTGGGTGGTTTTCAAATGGGGATATGTTCTTCCTCAACCCGTTGGCTTTGAAGATTGTTTGTTAAAATTGCAGCTGCTTTACAAAAATGGTTCTTGTAAAATATTTTACTGCAATGTTGTTTTTTTGACTTGGAAAAGCAGAAATCTATTAATTCATGAAGGAAAAGAAGAATCAGATCTTGCTATTGCTGTAAATTCTCTTTCTATGGCGGATTATTACTCCATCTTTAATTATCTGTTCGAAAAAACTGGGATGTCAACCAGCAAAAGCTGTTCATTCCTTGGCGTCCCCCACCTCCCGGATGGATAAAAATAAATGTGGATGCAGCCAGTAATGTATAACTATGTAGCTGGTACGCGCTGGAGTTTGTAGAGATGATAAAGGAAGTGTTGCTAGCTTTTGGTACTCAACATGTGCATTGGTGATATTGGACATTGGAACTTCTAGCTATTCAGATGATAAAAAATAATTTACAAGATTGGATGATTGAAGCTCAAGGAAGAGTCATTATTGAAGGGGATAATTTCAATATCATCAAAAATCTTCAACAAGCTTTGGATAAGTTCAAAAAGAGAGGAATTCTGGATGATGACATTTCCTCTTGTAAGTGAATTTAATCAAATCTCTTTCAGCTTTACTACTAGGAATGGCAACAAATTAGCAGATTGTTGTGCTAATTTTGCTTTGAAAAAGAGTTTTATTTGGCATGATCTTGCTAGTATTGATATTCCTCCTTCATTCAAACTCATTTTGAAGGATGGATTCAATTTCCTAGAAGATTGCACTTAGCTTGTAATAGTTGTTTTTTTTTCTTTTCCCCGTCTTTTAATGCAATGGTTGCATTTTCTTCAAAAAAAAAAGGAATTTTTCATTAAGCTTATTAAGAATAGTATTGATAATTGTTATTTTTCTGTTATTATTAATGGTAGAAATCATGATTTTTTCAAGTCTTCTAAAGGTTTAAGATAAGGTGATAATATTTCCCTGGCTCTTTTCATTATTGCTATGGAATACCTTTCTAGGGGTATTGAAGACTTATACTTAAGAAATCCTAAACTTCTTTTTCGCACTATTAGAGGTATCCCGATTTCTCACCTTAGTTTTGCTGATGATTTCATTCTTTTCTCTAATGGCTCGATTAATAATATTAAATCTTTGAGCAATTTTCTATTACAATTCCATGCTTCTAGCAGTTTGGCTATTAATAAGGATAAAAGCAGTTTTATTGCTGGTAAGTCTATCAATAGAGATAGAATCATGGCTATTTATAGAATTTGTGGGTTTCAATCTAAAACCTTTGATGATGATTTCATTCTTTTCTCTAATGGCTCAATTAATAATATTAAATCTTTGAGCAATTTTCTATTACAATTCCATGCTTCTAGCAGTTTGGCTATTAATAAGGATAAAAGCAATTTTATTGCTGGTAAGTCTATCAATAGAGATAGAATCATGGCTATTTATAGAATTTGTGGGTTTCAATCTAAAACCTTACCCATTAAGTATTTGGGCACCCCGATCTATAAAGGTAAAAAGAGAAGTCACCTGTTTAAAGATATTTTTACTTGCTTCCAAAAATAATTAACCCACTGGTCTTCTAATTTTTTATCTTTTGGGGATAAATTAATTCTTATTAAATCTGTTTTGAATTCTATTCCTATTTACTTAATGCATACTCTTTAACTTACTGCTGCTATTTGCCTTAGAATTGAGAGAATGATGAACAAATTTTTTTGGAGTTCTAAGTTTAATAGTAATGGTATTCGTTGGGCTTCTTGGAACAACATTTGTGTAATTTATAACAAAGGTGGTTTAGGTTGCAAAAACATTCCCGACATGGTTCAAGCTTTCTCTCATAAGCTCTTGTTTTCTTTTAGATCTAACGAGAGTTTATGGGCTCACTTTATGAATGATAAATATTGCAAAGATTCTCATCCTTTACTTGGTGTTTATAAAGCCGCTGATTCTTTGACCTGGAAAAGACTTTGCAAAATTAAGTGGACTGCCGAACAATTTATTCAATGGGATATTGGTAAAGGTAATGTCTTCTTTTGGCAAGATAATTGGATTGGGCCTTTTTCGATTGATAAGTATTTAAATACCTATTCTCTTGACAATATCAAGGTTTCTAATTTTATTTCTAATGGTTGCTGGAATGTTACTAAACTTTTGGAGGTTATTCCTCCCTTTATTGTTGACATGATTCTGCTGATTCCCTTAGATTTGTCTTGCAAGGATAAAATTCTTTTTACACTGTCCTCTTCAGGTAATTTTCAAATGAGAAAGGTGTGGGATTCCTACAGGTATAAGTATATCTACTCTCTTCTTTACTCTTCTTTATGGCATAATAATATCCCTATCTCTTATTCCATTTTAGCGTGGAGATGTCTTAAAGGCTTTATTCCTTTAGATACTTTAATCCAGAAAAAAAGGTTTTAGTTTCCCTTCCAAATGCCAATGTTGTTCTAACATTGAAAGTGTTAATCATCTTTTTGTGAATGGGACTATAGCTAAGAAGGTTTGGCAACACTACTTTACTTTGGTAAATCTAAATCACATGGATCTTTACAATGATCTTCCTTCCTTATTAAAAGATGGATGATCACTTCTAAAGGTCACATTTTTAACTTAATCTCGGTTCTTATTTTATGGTTCATTTGGAAAGCGAGAAATGAATCCAAGCATTGTGATATTAAGATAGATGTTACTCTTATTATCTCTAATATCAAGCATAAAATTTTGCATCTATCTTCCTGTAACTTGATATCAGTTAAGAACTACAGTAATTCTCAGAAATTTGATGATTTACTTGGTATCCATGTGGGTGAGAATGTTAACAGGGGCTTTACCAGACTTGTTATTTGGAGGAAACCCACTGTTCCTTTTGTGAAATTGAATTCTGATGGCTCTGTGAGAAATTCTTTAGATAGCACTGGTGGTATTATTCGGGATCACCAGGGTAAGGTGTTAGCTGCCTTTGCTAGCCCTTTGCATTCTTGCTCTGTTATTACTGCTGAACTCACTGGGTTATCTTTTGGCATTGATAATTGCATTAAGTTGGGGTTTTTTAATGTCTAGATTGAGGTGGATGCTGAACTTGTGGTTCAAATTATTAATAATCATGTTTAGGGGAATCCTCAAAACTTTTACATGATTAGGAAAATAAAAAAGTCTTTTTCTTCAATTAATTATAATATCTCTCACATCTACCGTGAAGCTAATGCATGTGCCAACTGGTTGGCTAACTTTGGTTTCCAGCTAGAGAGTTATCAAGATTTGAATATTAGTAATTTAAATCTGATTTTGAAAGGTATGATTACCCTTGATAAAACTGCTCTTCCTTATATTAGACATGGTTAATTTTTCTGTTTTTTTGTTCTATTTTGGCTCTTTCTTGGTTCATGTTTGCGACGGGAAGGTTTTTATTAAGCCGGTTGCATTTGGTGAGTATTGGATCCTCATTGTGATTTATTCCACTCATCTGGCTAGTTATTTCTGCCTTTTGGTGAATGGAGATTGTTATTCAATTTGGTGGCTGGTTAACAAATTAGACTATTTTAGTGGGAACCCTATCATTTTTATGATTGCTAAAGCTTCTTCGAACTGTTGTTGGTATTCTAGAGGTAACTGTTATATCAGGATAGCTGATAGCTACTATTGTCAAGTTTTTTATGATAGTTTGTTTCCCTCTACTTTGCTGGACACTTGGTTAGTTAGAATTTGCTTTAACTGTTATTTTTTTTGTTTCTGCTCGGTGCCTGTCATGCCCATTCAGTTTTCTCAGTGGGCTTGGTTGGCTAACCTAATAGTTGCTAGTGTTCGTCGCTTTGGGGAGCTGGTTGTGTGTTCTCCTTTCTTTGTTTCTAATGTTTTATGTGCATTTAAAATAATTCGTATGGTTTTTTGTATCATTATAGGTTTCTTCCTTATGTGATGTTGTCTTTTTGGGATCTTAAAGTCTCGCTCTGTTTTGCTCAGGCTTTCAAGGTCTTACAGGGCTACTTAGCTGAGCTTACTGCTACCAGCCATATTCTCATTTTTATTCTGGGTAATCGGTCTGTCAATCATTTGTATTATTAAAATTTCAATAATGTAATTAAGTATTGAAAAAAATAAATTGAAAAATAAATAAAATTGTCCATCAAATGGGTAACTTATGCTTATGTAATCATTACCTCTTACATCTTCTACTGTTCAGTTATTCTGCTATTTCTACCTTAATCATCTGTGCCATTAGCGATCAGAACCCGGCACTCAACAAATGGATATGGCAGCTGCGAGATGCTGTTGACGAGGCAGATGATGTGCTCGATGAGTTTGAGTACATGAAGCATAAAGAACAGCTGACCAGAAACGTGGAGGAAACAGATTCTCGCTACTTATTTGATTCTGATTGCAAATAAATATATTTATTTGATTCTGATTGCAAATAAATATATTTATTTGATAATCTAATTCTCACTAATTTTATCAGAAAAGAACAGCGTTTTCCAACGCGAGATTCCTGGTTGAAAGCGCTTCCAAAATTCGCAAAGTTGGCGAACGTCTTCTCAAGATTGATCCCAACTTGAAGAGGCTGGAGAAGGTTTTTTTTTCTTTTCATTTAATAAAACTTGGGCAAGTTCCCAACAATTTTTCTAAAAAAAAAATACCCTTGATTGCAACTCATAATAATGAAGTTCGAACTAGCGGGGGTCTTTGAATATTATTTCTGCTAAATGGTTGCAGTACGGATGCCGTTTGAGCGGAATTCTGAGTCCTATGTCGGATAAATCAAATTTTAAATATTAATTAATAGATATGTGAATGAAGTTCTCTTAATTATCATGATCTTGGATGACAGAGAAGGCCAGCAAAAGCAAAAGAATGTGAAATAAAGTTTTTTTTTTTTTTTTCTTCATTTGCTTGGTTGATGTTACTTATCAAAATTTCTTTAGTACTTTTTAATGACCGTGCTAGGAACTAGCAAAAAATACTTAAATTTCATCTAGATAATTTTTATAGATATTAAATTTATTTTAAGATAAATTTATCATAAATCTTAATTGATAAAGAATGTTTAGAATATTTTTAAAAAATTAATGTTGACAAAAATGATTAAATATGCATGAGAATCGCATGACCCCCATTTGAATTTGATATCTTTCACCCTCTGTTATTTTTTACTTGTGTTGCATTCGGGAATATTCACGACAATAGAGAAGTATAAAGTTTAACTTTTTAGCATTGTACGAATATCTAACACACAAACTGATGTGGTCATAAATATTACTTACACTAATCCGCTGGGTCACCTTATCATCGTTATGCTTCCTCCACTATCTCCCTATCTAATTTTAGTATTGCAGCACATGTCACCTCTTTTAGTTTGCTTTACTTCTTTTAGTATTAGTACCTCGACTAGGAATATATATATGCCTAGTAGGTGGAGAGAAATCGGCTAGAAAAGAAATTAATAGAAACAAACTTGCTGCACTTGTCTTCTTCTTCCCTTTTCACTTTTTGTTGTTCATGTTTCATTGATTTCCATATCAAAGTGGTATTAGAGCCGAGTTGGGGAAACAATGGCAGAGAGCAATCGACCCCGCACTCTTGACGACGATCATAGTGGAGACGCACCGTGGACGGCAAAATCCAGGATCGTCAAATGCCTTTTAGTTTGTATAACTCACTGTCGACATTTATGCGGTTAATGACGGATGTATTAAGACCATGACTGAATAAGTGTTATGTGGTATAATTTGGCGATATCCTATTTCTAGTAAACAAATCACGGAGCATTGGCAACCTCTAAGAAATGTATTGCAACTGCTTCATATTCACAAGATCTACTTGAACAAGCTTAAGTGTGAATTTGCCACTCTAACAATCCATTTTCTGGGATTCATTGTTTCGACTAAGGGAGTGAGTGTGGATGCCCGCAAAGTAGGAGCTATACATGAATGTCCACAGTCCTGTTCTATCTCTGATATCCTCAGCTTCCAAGGCCTGGCCAATTTCTACCATCGATTTGTACATGGATTCATCGTCATTACAGCACCATTGACAGATTGCTTGAAAAAGAGCTCATTCAATTAGGATGCAGCCCAACAACAGTTTCGAAACCATCAAGGAAGCTTTGTGTTCAACACCAGTTCTTGCTACACCTGACTTCACCAAACCATTTAATGTAGACACCGATGCTTCCTCAATCGGTATTAGAGCAGTTTTTTATCAAGAAAATAGACTCATTGAGTTTTACAGTGAAAAACTAAGCCCAGCTAGGCAAAAATGGTCTATGTATGAGCAAGATCTTTATGCCGTAGTTCGAGCTCTTAAACAGTGGGTACATTACTTGTTGCACTAAGACTTTGTTCATTGTAGTGACCATCAAGCTTTTCAATTCATCAATTCCCGAAAACATGTTAATCGAACGCATGCTAGGTGGGTGACTTATCTCCAACGATTTAGTTTTGTTCAAAATCATAAATCAGGGAGCCAAAACATAGTGGCAGATGCTTTGAGTAGAAAATCTGCTCTCATCATTAAACTTCAAACCAAAGTCACTGGGCTAGAATCCTTAAAGGATTTATACATTGACGATGCAGACTTTAAGATGGCTTTGGAAAATTGTCTGTCAGTAAGGCCTTTTGGAGACTTCACACTACGACATGGCTATTTATTTAAGGGTAATGCTCTTTGTATACCCACATCATCTGTGCGACATCAGCTAATTAAAGATATGCATATTAAAGGCTTGGCAGCACACCTTATGCAAGAGAAGACTTCACTATAGCTTCAAGAACAATTCTATTGGACACATCTCTGAAGGGATGTTAGCAGATTTGTGGAACGATGTCCAGTATGTCAAGTCTATAAAGGCAGTAGCCAAAATATAGGATTGTATACTCCCTTACTTATACCGATGACCATTTGGGAATATTTAAATATTGACTTCATCCTAGGATCACCTCGCACAAAATAAGGAGTTGATTATATCATGGTAGTCATTAATAGATTTTAAAAAATGGCACACTTTCTTTCTTGCAAGAAGACAAATGATGCACTAGGAATTGCTATACTCTTTTTCAAAGAAATCATTCAATTACATGGGTTGCCGCGCAGTATTACATCAGATCGCGATGTCAAGTTCGTTAGCCACTTTTGGAGGGAACTTTGGAAGCAATTGAAGACAAATATTAAACTAAGTTTCACTTACCATCCTCAAATGAATGGCCAAACTGAGGTCATCAACTGAACCTTAGGAAGTATGCTGGGGTGCATGGTCCAAGTTAATACGAAAAGCTGGGATGAAGTACTTAATCAAGCAGAATTTGCTTATAATTCAATGGCAAATCGATCCACAAGTATGTGTCCCTTCCAAACTGTGTATAATAAAGCTCCTAATCATGTGGTGGACATATCCATTTTACCAAGGTGCAAGAACGTGACGGCTCATGACTCGGCCAAAAACTTCAAACGAACACTAGAGGATGTTCGACAAAAACTAGAATAATCTAATGTAGACTACAAGTCTAAAGATGATGTACATCGTCGTGACAAGATTTTCCATCCGAGTGAACTATATATGCTAAGATTAAGAAAAGAGATATTTCCTGCATAAACTTACTCCAAGCTCAGCCATGAAAGATATGACTAGTTGTCATCAAGCATTGGGTGAATGATAATGCTTACGCTGTGGAACTACCACCCTTCATTTTGATACCATCTACATTCAATGTGGCGGACATTTCAACTTACCACCCAGCTGATACAACATAAACACAACTCAGTTCTTCAGATATGAACTCTTCTAAAATAGGGGAGCACTGATGTGGATATATATATTACTTACACTAATCTACAGGGTCACATTATCACCATTATGCTTTCTTCACTATCTCCCTAACTAATTTTAGTACCAACGCACATGTCACCTCTTTTAGTTTGCTTTACTACTTTTAGTATTAATATGTGGACTAGGAATATATATACCTAGTAGCTGAAGAGATATAAGCTAAAAAAGAAATTAATAGAAACAAACTTGCTGCTCTTGTCTTCTTCTTCCCTTTTCACTTTCTGTTGTTCCTGTTTCATTGCTTTCCACCCCACAAATAGAGAAAAGAGAAAGGGTGTAGCGTTTATAAAAGACACCATAATTTTTTTGTCGAAACCCGATAAAAGGAGAAAAAATCACGGGGCATGACCCAGTTTGACTGAATCCACTAATATTTGAAATCGATTATAAATGAGGTCGTTCCTTGGGGGGAGGGAGGCTTAGGCTGATGTAGTAAATATACATCATATAGAGTGCATACATGGTGGGAATTGAAAGTATCTTTATTGACGTGTTTGTTTAGTTGGACTAACCATAATCAGATGATAACAGAGGTTGGAAAGACCGTATTCGAGTAATGGTGGTCGGAATGATCGTAGTTGATTGGGTCGGAGGTCAAAAGGACCATTATCTAGCGATGAAGGTCAGAAGGACTGTATTCAGGTAAAAGTCTGATGAAAGCTTGATGATGGGTAAAAGTCTAATGATGGACGGAAGTTCGGCATCGGGTAGAAGTCCGATGAAAGTCTAGCGACGTACAGAAGTCTAACGACATGTGGAAATTTGACATGGTTGAGGAAGAGTTTGGTAGAAAAAGAACTCAAGTTTCTCCTATTTCTTATCTTCCTTTCTTGGCTCCTTGCTTCCTTGGGTCCCCTTCCATGAGAAATGAAGGGTCTATTTATAATTTTTTTGGAGTGACATTGCCAGTAAATAGGAGGAATATCAAGGGTGAATTGGGAGTGGTTTGAATGGACATACGATTTTGAATTCTTTGATAATGAAATGTTTAATGGGCATTTAAATGTCTTGATGATATCAAAATTCAATGATCTTGAGCTCGTTGGGTTCGTCTTGTCAAGCCGTTCAATTCAATTATAAGTATGTTAAGTTTGGAGACCGTTTAATAATCCAAAATATGGTTTGAACCTCCCAAATGTTCTTTGGGATTTTTATTTGGACTCATTTGAGCTTGGATTTGGTTGAATTTGGTGTTGTTGGGTTTGTTTTTCCGAGAGGTTCAGTATGACTATAAATTTGCTAAATCGGAGAGCATATGGTCCCGGATTTAATTGTAGAAGTTTCCAACTTGATTTTGCCTCAATATTAGTGCCCAATAGAGATAATTTTTTGATGATATATCAACTTGTAATTTTTATCACTTTCTCCTTCATATATTACTAATTATTATGTTTAAATTAATTTGCAGGAGAGGCTATAAATAGTTTAGTTTTTGACTTACTACTCTTGTTTGAGTTATGTACTCAAATGTATTGTTCATTATTCTCTTGGTGTTGTTGTGAATCTTTATGAATTAAGTGGAGTTTTTGCTCCAATTTGATAGAGTAGTCACAAGAAAAACCCTAGCCATCTCGTCTGGGCTTTTTGGGCGATTTTGTGGCGATCTCTTCGCTCCGCTTCTGGGAGGTCTCTGATTGGGTTTCGACTGGTGTTTTCTCTTTTCTAATCTTCATCTCTTTAGCTAGTAAACTCGTTCTTCTCTCTGGTCCGTGTTTTTTGGGTTTTACCTGCTTTCTTGCCCTATTTTTGGTTTCCATTTTTTTGGGGGTTTGAGGTTTCATTTCGGCAATGTTTGAAGTCATCTAGCCCAACTGTTCCTCCAATCTTTACTGGTAAAACCAGATCCTTTAAGGATGTTGTTTCAAGAGGTTCATCTTCTTCAGCTTCGAAAGTTCATTTTGTGCATTCTTCCTTTAAAGGTTGTCCGGCTATATTGTTTGAAGATGCTGTTGTTCATCAACTTACTGCTGCCTTTTCATTCACTCTTCTTGGTAAATTTATGCTATGGAAATTGAACTTGGATGTTATTCGCAAATTTTTCCATGGCCTAAAACTTTTGGGTTCTTTTAATGTAGGTTTGTTGGACCCTAAACATATAGCTATACAACTGTCTAATGATTTAGATTATAGCCGTATTTTTTCTCGCCAATCTTACTATATCCAAGGTTGTCAAATGAGGTTACTTAAATGGTCACTGGATTTTGATGTGAGGGTGGAATCTCCCATTGCCTCGGTGTGGATAGCTTTTCTTAACCTTTGCTTGCCTTTTTTAATTTGAAAATTTTATTTGGTCTTGCATCTGTGTTCGGTAGGCCCTTACAGACAGATGAAGCTACTGCTTCTCTTTCTAGGTCGTCTGTGGCTAGAGTTTTAGTTGAACTGGATGTGACGAAAAAGCATCCATATGAAATATGGTTAGGATCTGAAATGAATGGCTACTTTCAAAAGATTGAAATTGTAAATTTAATTATATTTTGTTCTCATTATAAGATGCATGATCATGCGATAAATGAATGTTTTCATTTACATCCGAATTTGCGTAAGGATAAAAGTACTTCCAAAGGCATTGAGAATGTTGTTATTAAGGAATTACATCTACCATTGGCCCAACTGGAGGCTAATTCTGTTCCCGTCTCTCTAGAATTAGAGGCTGTTATTTGTGAAAATAGAGGGGGGGGGGTAAGAGAATTCTATTCATGATGTTTCTTTATCTATTTTACCTAAACCTGCTTTTAATATTTCTGGTCCTTCCAACAATGAGAATGTTATGGATGGTAATGCTGATCCGATTTCTTCTAGTATTGCTATAGAAGGTGCTACTAATATTTTAGAACAAGAAAAGTGGCTTAATACTGAAATGGTTAACAGTTTGGATGATTTGGTTTTTTTTCTTGATGTTGGGGATGTTGTTTCATCCAAGCCCTTAGAGAATATTCATAATGATGTTATTGATACTGATGGTTGTAATTCTACTGTTAATCATGTTGATCTTCCTCTTACTAATGATGTTCTTGTTATTACTTTTTCAGACCAAATACAGCGAAACAAATCTACAGTGGAGGATGGTGTGTTCTTTTTAGAAGGTGGTAACTCTATTCTGGATCCTTCAGGTGGTGAGATGAACAATGAACTTCTTGTATCTGATCATTACCATTGTGATGCTTTTACTGATACGGAAGTTGAAATTATGGCAAAATGTTAGGCTAGAGAGGATAATGAATTGAGCTTTTCTAAAGGTCATGGTAAGAGAGGAAGAAAACTTAGAAACATTATTTTGCAGTCCCCTAGGACTACCCGATCACATACTTCTCAATAATTTAGTTTTTTTATGTTTAATGCAATTATTTGGAATGTGAGGGGGATTGGGTGTCCTTCCTCGAAACTTAGAGTTAAAAATCTATGTCGTTTACATAATATTTCCGTTCTTGTTTTGCTAGAATCTCTCATTTCTATGGATAAACTTTTGGATACTGCTAAAGTTTTGGGTTTTAAGCATGCTTTTGCTAATGTGGCGAATAAGATTTGGGTTTTTTAGAAAGATATTTTTAGAATTGATATTATTGGGAATTATGCCCAAGTTCTTCATTGTAATATTGAATCTTTGAAATTTCAATGTGTTGCATCTTTTATTTATGCTGCTTCTTCTTGTTTTTCTAGGAGAATTTTATGGGAGCAAATTGAAAATTTTCATAGTGTTTGCACTCTTCCTTGGTTGGTTGGTGGTGACGTTAATACCATTACTATCCCAGCTGAGCGTGTTGGGGGCTCTCACCCTGTTTATCAATCTATGGAGGACTTTAATGATATGATTATGAATTGTAATCGTATTGATATTGGCTTATTTGGTAATAAATATACTTGAAATCGGGGCCATTTATGGTAACGGTTAGATAGAGTTCTTTTTAGCAATGCTTGGATTAATGTTTTTAATTCTACTAAGGTGGTGCATCTTAGTCGTACTCTTTCTGATTATTCCCCTTTGCTTATTAATGTCAAGTTTAATATGTTGGGATTGCATTCTCGTTTTAGATTTTAGAATATGTGGTTAACTCATGAGTCTTTTCTTAATGTTGTTCAGACTAATTGGACTGCCCCTATTTTCCCTAATGATTCTATTTCTGGCATGGTTAGGCTTTGGGCTAAGTTAAAAAGGTTAAAGCTTGTGCTGAACTGGTGGAATCACAATATCTTCAAAAATATTTTTTCCAATATTATTTTGGTGGAAGAGAGGATTAATGCCCTTGAGGATAGTTGTCAAAGGGATCCCACGGTTTCTAATCTTGCTTTCCTTAATGAGGCCAAACGGGATCTTAGCAATCTTCAATGTCACGAAGAGATTTTTTAGAAACAAAAGGCTGTGATTAAGCACTTGGTGGAAAGGGGATAGTAACACTAGATATTTTCATGCTCTGGTTAATAAGAAGCGTGCTATTAATGGTATTCAAAAAATTGCTTGTGTGGATGGTTCCATTACCAAGAATAGTGATGAGATTGCTAATCTAGAGGTTAATTTTTTTCAAAATCATCTTAAAAAGGACTTTTATCCTATTCCTATTGATGATCATTCTTTTATTCCTAAGATTGTTACTCAAGAGGAGAATAGGGGTCTTTCTTTGTGCCCTCTTTTGGAGGAGATTAAGAATACCCTGTTTGATATGAATGCAGATTCTGTTGTTGGTCCTGATGGCTTTATTGTCAAGTTTTTTCAGCACTCGTGGAATACTATTTTTGAGGATGTTCTTTCTGTTGTTATGGATTTCTTTAATGGTTCTCCTATTCCCAAGTTCTTTTCTTCTACTTCTATTGCTTTGATTCCTAAGAATAATGAGGTTAACTCCTGGAATGACTTTCGGCCCATTATTTTATGCTCTATTTTTTACAAATTAATTTCTAAAATTTTGGTAAACCGTCTTTCTTTACTTCTTCCTAAGCTTATTTCTCCTAATGAAATGGGGTTTGTTAAAGGTCGAGCTATTCTTGATAATATCTTGCTGGCTCAAGAGTTTTGTCGGGATTTGGATGTTAAGACTAGAGGGGGCAACATGATTTTGAAACTTGACATTGCTAAGGCGTATGATAACATTAATTGGAGCTTTATTTATAACATGTTGAGATTATTTGGTTTTGATGATAAGTTTATTTCTCTTATTAGCATGTGCATTGAAAGCCCTTTTTTCTATTATTCTTAACGGCAAGTGTCATGGTTTCTTTAAATCTTCTCATGGTTTGAGATAAGGGGGTCCTATCTCCCTGGCTATCTTTATTATCACTGTGGAGTACTTTTCTAGGGGGGCTTTCTGACTTATTTTGTAAATTTCCTAGTCTTTATTTTAGAACTTTTGGTGGTATCAATATTTCTCATTTATGCTTCGCGGATGATTTCATAGTTTTCATGAATGCTTCGAAGAATAAGGTTTCTAAAGTTTTGGGCTTTTTTGAACAGTTTGAAGCTGTTAGTGGTCTTGTTTTTAACAAAGATAAAAGTTGTTTTGTTATCTCTACGAAAGTTCCTCCTAATAAGATTTTGGATATTAAGAACCTTACGGGCTTTTCTCAATCTGTTTTGCCTTTAAAATACTTAGGTATTCCTTTGTTTAAGGGTAGGAAGAAGTCGTTTCTCTTCGATGGCTTACACTCGATGGTGCATAATCGTTTGGCTACTTGGGATTCCAAGTTTTTGAGTTATGGTGGTAGGCTTGTTCTTATTAAAAGTGTTCTTGCCTCTATTCCAGTTTACAGTTTTCAAGTTCTTTTTCCTACTAAGATGGTGTGTTTGAGGATTGATAGAATTCTCAACAAATTATTTTGGAGGGGTTCTTCTAATAATTCTAAAATCCACTGGTCCTCATGGGATAAGTGTTCTGGCACTTTACATGAAGCTGCTCTTGGTTGCAAGTCGATGAATGATATGGATTCTGCTTTTTCTTTTAAATTGTGGTATAATTTTAGGGCTAATGTGTCGTTGTGGGCTAACTTTATGCGGACTAAGTATTGTGGGGATAACCACCCCTCCAATTGTTTCTATTCTAAAGGGCAATCTAAGGTTTGGCATCATCTTTGTCTGATTAAGTGGAAAGTTGAGCCTTGTTTAGCTTGGGGCCTTGGTGAGGGTAACGTTTTCTTCTGGCAAGACCGCTGGATTAATGGTCAATGTCTTGAGTCTCTCCTTAAAACTAATTCTATTGATACGGTGAAGGTCAATTTTTTCTTTTTCGCCATTGGTTGGGACTTGGATAAGCTTTCTACTATTATTCCTGCTTCTATTATTCACTTGATTATTAACATTTCTCATAATCGTAATGCTAAAGATGTTTTACTTTGTACCTTTACTAAAGATGGTCTTTTTAGAACTAAAGATGCTTGGCACGTGTTTAGAAGTAAAAAGGACTCTTCCAAGCTTTTTAAAATGATCTAGCGCAAGAGTATCCCTACTACGATTTCTGTCTTTATTTGGAGGATTCTTAAGAAGTTTATTCCTACGGATGAGCTGCTTAGGAAAAGAGGTTTGTTTATTACTTCTAAATGTCAAGTTTGTTCTAATGAAGAAAACTTACATCATGTTTTTGTTTCTTCTCATATTGTTGTTAAGGTGTGGAATTACTTTGAGGACTTATTTCACTTTAATTTTTTTGGTCCTAATATTTATGTCCAGAACCTGTTTGAGGATTGGATGGTTCGTGTTAAGGGCCATATTCGTAATGTTATCCCTGCTCTTATTGTCTGGTTTATTTGGTTGGCTAGAAATGAGTCCTGTTTTAATGGTCATTTGATGGATCATCACAGTATTATTCACAAAATTAAGGAGATGGTTAAAGCCCTATTTTTTGCTCATTTAATTTCCTATAAGAATTTTGACAAGGTGCTTTTTACGCTTGAGGGTTTTGGGATTAAACTTGATGGTGTTCATTCTTCTTCGGTGAACAGATTTTCGTATTGACTGAAACCTCAAGCTAATTTTTTTTTAAACTGAATTTTGACACTGTTTTGGAGGGGAACATCTAGTGTGTTGGCGGTTTAATTAGAGATTCCAATGGGGCTTATGTTTTGGGGTTTGCTGGTAAAACCATTGAAACTGTTAAGCTTGGGGGTATTTTAATGGCTATTTTTCATGGGCTTTACCTTTTTGTCGGCTTGGATATCCAGAATATTGTTCTGGAATGTAATTTTTATATTGACCTTAAAGCTTTGTTGGAGTTGGACAGTAGCAGCTGCTATTATTCCCTTTTTTATACCCATAGAAACATCAAGTTTATTATGGATTCTATGAACTGTTCTTTTACTTATGTTTCCATTGCGATTAACCCTTCTGCTCAGGCTTTGGCTGAGTTTGGTAGTAAGTTTAATGTTATAACTGATTTATCTTTTAAGCATCTTACCGTCCATATTCAAGGTTTGATTAATTTGGATCATAATGGTTTGACGTATTTTAATTGATTTTAGTGTTCTGGGTGGGGTTTTCCGCCAGTTTTTTTTTTCTGGTTTCATTCTAGTTGTTTTTAGTTTCGTTGGCTGGTTGGGGAGTTCATGGTGGTTTCTGGTCCTTTTTTCCTTGCCTATTTTTGGCTTGGCTCGGTTATTTCTATGAGGTTGGCCCTCTGCTATATGGTTCGTGGGTAGATTATCTCTGGAGGGCTTGCTATATTTGTTTTTTTCTTTGTGCTTTGGACTGGTTGCAGGCATTGTGTTCTACCCCTGTCTTCTTCGGACTGCTGCGAGTATTTGGAGTTTGTTGAGAAGCACTCAATCCAGACATATCCTTTTAGTTCTAGTTTTATTTTTTACATTTTCAATGATTTTATATTATTTTGCTATTTTGTGTTCTGTGTTTCTTTTTGGCGGTTGCAGGATTTGGGCTTCAAGTTGATTAAGCTGGTGGATTCCTGTTGCTGGGAGTTTTTTGGTTGTATTTTGCGTCCTCCCATTTTTTGGGTGCTTAGTCTTAAGCACCGTAGAATGTTACTAGATTGCATTGTATTGCTTATTAGTTTGGATACTCGATCTCCTAGGTTTTTTTCTTTCTTTTTGGATTGTAGCTCTTCGAGCGGTAGTGGGATTGAGTTTCCCTTAAGGATTGTGTAATTTTGCCCTTTAATTAACACGTAGGCCCCTATTGTGGGTTTCCCCTAAAAAAAATGGAGTTTTTGCTTCTAATCTTGTTGACGTGGGTTTTTTATTTTATAACAAATTAATTGAATTTGGAACTTCTTTTTTTTAAACAAAAACCCCAAAAGGGAATACGTGTTAAAAAGAAAAAGGATTACAAGAGAAAAAAGGGGATCAACGGCTCACTAAAGCTCACAAAATAATACAATAAGGACCTAAGAGGCAATACAAACCCCAAACAAAAAGAAAGAGCAAAAACCACAAATGAATACAGGCTAATGATGCTACGGACAAGCATCCAAAAAAGAAAGATGAAAAATTCCACAAGAAACACAATCTTTCTACAAAAAATCTAGGACTGATCCAAAAAGAGCTCCACCCAAAAATTAGACCCAATAAAGCTCCTCAATAAAAAACCGCAGAGGATCCTCCACTCCTTGGAAAGCCGTCTGATAAATTCCAGAATGGTCCTAGCAAAAATCTACACCTGCAAAAAAAAGAGAGAAACACAAAACCAAACTATACCCAAAAGGGAAGTAATCAACCAAAAGATAAAAAGATTGAAAAGAAACAAATAAAGGCATTAAAAATAACAAAAAACTCCAATTAATGCAATTCCTAAGAAAGAGACAGAGAGAGCTGAGGAAATTCTCGAAAAGGCATCATAAGCCCAATCCCTAAGCCGCTCAATTCAACAAAAGGGGGACCAACGAACGCACAGGAAAGCCCAACAGGTATACCGATAATAAACAACAGTGGAAAATAAGCTTCCACAGAAAACACCAAGCCAAAGACCAATAAACAGCAGCCCCCAGCACCATCTCCAATCAACAAAAAAGAGGAATAACCAGTACCCGTAAAACCACCAAACCCAATATTAACGAACACAGAACCCCCATAGAACCACTCCAAAGACATGAAACCCAGCCAACTAGTAAACCCCCCAAGAAGAAGAGCAACTAGAGGATTGAGCTTCAGTCCACTAACCCACAACATCATAGCTCTAGTCCAACAACCCCTAGCCATAGCAGAAAAAGAAGCAGAATCCGAAGATGATAACAGCAGGAAACACAATTCTAAATGAAAAACAAATTTGCAGATAGCAAAAACAGCCAACAGACTATGGAAAAACCAAAGCCTCCCAGCACCAATGCAACACAAGGAAAACCCAGTGAAGCATAGAGAAATAGCAAGAAAATTACTGGAACAAAATCGAGTAAAGAACACCCAAAAAATAGCAAATAACCACAAACTACCAGCACGGCCAGCACAATTACACATTAACATAAGGAGAACCACATTTATCAAGGTATAGTAAACCTCTAAGGTACGAAGGAATAGAGTTAGGAATAATATCAGTGATATCATCTAAAGTACACCCCCATTCAGCCAACCAACAAGCAGAAGAATTTCCCAACCTGCCCACCTGAGAAATCTGATAATGAAATTGAAACAGTAAAGTTTTAATGTCCCTGAAAGTATAATAACCGTTATGAGAGTAACCAGCACCAGAAAGCTCATAAAAGGGAGCTAAACCACCACTAGTGTCAACCTCAATATACAAATTAAGAACATTCAAAGAAATGCATAAATGTAAACCATACTAAATAGCCTTAAGCAAATTAGACTGAGGATGATGAGGAAAAATCTGACCCACAAAAGCATCCAACAAATCACCCAACGAATCCCTGAGAAGACCCGCACCGCTAGTCTTACCATTCACAGTCATCACAGCAACATTAAGTTTACAAAAATTGGGAGGAGGTTTAATCCAGTAATCAACAGTGATCATAGAGCTAGGCTGGCCCAAATGAATCCCTAAATATTTAGCAACAGGATAGCAATTATGGAAACTTTTAACATTAAGAAGATTACCAGCCATCAAAGCCAAAGTCTTCTCTTTCACCCTATCAATAACATTAATATGATTCATTTTAATGCTGTTAAAAACAGAATTGTTCCTTTCAATCCAAAGAAACCAAAGAATGAGAGAAGGAAAAATATTACGAATATTACCTTTAACAGGAATAAACCACAAATTGAGTAAATTACAAAGAGTAGTATGAGCATTAAAACAATGCAGATTAAAAATGTCATCAAAGAAAGTCCAAGTTCTAATGGCAACAAGACCCGAAATAAAAACATGATGTAAATTCTCTTTATGGAAGCAACAATGGCATTTAGAGGCTAAACTGAAACCCTTAGTAACCAACCTATCCTCCGTAGGGATAAAATTATTTAAAAGTCTCCACATGAAGATAGAAACCGTTGAGGGGAAACTTTTATGCCAAATCATATTAAAAACCTTGTCATTATTCCCTTGTTTCCTGAAATGATTCCAAGCCTTCTTAATATAACAAACACCATCATTCGAAAGGTTACATAAAATAGTATCTTTAACCGAAGTATTAATAGGAACCATTAAAATATGATTATTAATACACTCAGGAAGAAAACTAGAGAGCTTATCAAAATCCCAAGCATTATTAGTAAAGAAATCATTAACTTTTGTAAGAGCATTAGAAGAGAAATTTAAAGCAGAGTCAATGGAACCATTGACAAGCCAATTATCTTGCAATAAAAAGATGTTACCTTCCCCAAGGCCCCAATAAATAAAAGGTTCAACCTCCCACTTAACTTTACAAAGTCTTTTCCACACTTTGGAATCCCCCTGCTTCGAGACAATGTTAGTAGGATGCCGACCAGTACAATACTTAGAATGCATATAATTGGCCCAAAGGTTCTCTTTAGCATGAAAATTAAACCAAAGTTTATAAGAAAAGGCCTTAGCAAGATCATAAAGATCTTTGCACACAAGACCACCTTCATTCAACACACCACAATAGTTGTCCCAAGAAGCCCAATAAATTTTAGAATTAGTAGAAGTACCTTTCTAGAAGAACTTATTAAGAAATTGCCGCACACCTCTTTAGTGGGAGAGATGGTTTGGAACATATAAACAGGTAAAGCACTAAGAACACTTTTGATTAGAGTTAGCCTACCACCAAAACTCAGAAAATTAGAATTCCAAGATAAGAGTTTATTATGAATAGAAGAAATAAGATCATCAAAAAGAAAAGTATGTCTTCTACCTCTAAAAAGGGGGACCCCCAAATACTTAATTTGTAATTTAGAATTAGTAAAGACAGAAACCTGGTTAATGGCTAAAATCCTCGTATTCGAAATGTTTTTAGAAGAAATAAAATAACATTTATGTTTACTGAAAGAAAGCCCACTAACTAATTCAAAAGCATTAAAAAATTCCAACAATTTTTGAAGTTTATTAATAGTAGCATTAGTGAAAACAATGAAGTCATCCGCAAAACATAAGTGGGAAACATAAAAACCTTTCAAAGTTTTATAGTAAAGCCCCGGGTTATGATCAAATAAATTAGAAATTCCTCTAGAAAGAAAGTCAGCCACAATAATAAAGAGGCCAGGAGAGATAGGATCACCCTCTCTTAAACCATTAGAGGACTTAAAGAAGCCATATCTCGCACCATTCAGAATAATGGAAAAATGAACATTATCAATACAATTTTTAATAAGATGAATAAAATAAGAGTTGAATCCGAAAAGATCAAGCATGTAGTAAATGAACTCCCAATTAATATTATCATAAGCTTTGGCGATATCAAGTTTCAGAATAATATTACCCCCTCTAGTCTTAACATCCAAGTCTTGAGTTAATTCATGGGCAAGAAGAATATTCTCAGTGATAGCCCTCCATTTCACAAAACCCGTTTGGTAAGGAGAAATAAATTTAGGCAACAAAACAGACATGCGATCAGAAATAATTTTGGAAACCAACTTGTTAAAAAAAGTACAAAGACTAATCGGCCGTAAATCATTCCAGGTTTGAACATTATTATTTTTAGGAATAAGAACTAAAGAGGTAGAAGAGAAAAACTTAGGAAAAGGATTGCCCTTAAAAAAATCCAACACAGCTGAATAAGTATCATCTTTAATTATATGCCAACACTTCTGAAAAAAGAGAGTCGTATACCCATCAGGGCCAGCCACAGAATCAGAATTCATGGAGTCCATCTTGCTTTTCACCACCTCAAAAGGAGGAGGAGCACATAGAAAAGAATTATCCTCTGTAGAAATAACTTTCAGAATAAAAGAAGCATTAGACGGAAGCAAAGGAGTAAAATTTTTATTAAAAAGACCATTAAAGTATTGAACAACTAATGAAGCAATATCACCCTAGTCATTAGCATAAGATCCATCCCCTCTTTGAATGTTTTTAATACTGTTCTTCATCCTTTTCCTCTTTGTTAAAGAGTGAAAATACTTAGTATTACTATCCCCCTCCACCAAATGCCTAACAGCAGCTTTTTGTTTCCAGTATATCTCTTCTTGCACTTTAAGACTAGCAAGAACATTCTTAAACTACTGGAGCTTAGACAGAAGGGTAATTCTGCCAAGCAATTTCATTTAATAGGACACATTTTTCAGCTATACAAATGTTAGAAAAAAGATTCTTAAAAACATTATGATTCCACCAATTTAAAGCTTGCTTTAACCGCTTAAGTTTAAACCATAATCTATTCATACCAACAATGGAATTATCAAGAAGAAGAGGCGCATTCCAGTTATGATCCACATTATCAAAAAAAGAGCTGTTCATTAACCACATGTTTTGAAATCTAAAGGTAGGGTTAGCATTAGTAGGGGAATTCTTGATATTAATCAGCAGGGGAGAATGATCAGATAGGGTTCTGCTAAGATGATGAATAGTAGTAACATTATTATCATTGATCCACGCATCATTAAAAAGAACACGGTCCAATCTTTGCCACAAATGACCTCTATTCCAGGTAAACTGGTTACCCATAAAACCAATATCAATCAAATTGTAAGTCATAATCATATTATTAAAATCAGTCATGGAACGAGAAGAAGGAGGAGCCCCTCCACTCCTTTCAGAAGAGTTAGAGATAGCATTAAAATCTCCACCCACCAACCAAGGGTACTGACAAACATTATAGAAAATTTTAAGTTGTTCCCACAGGGCTTTTCTAATATAAAGAGAGGACGCAGCATACACAAAGGAAGCACATCAATGAAAGTTAAAAACCTCAATATTACAATGCAAAACCTAAGAAAAATCTCCAATAACTTCAAATTTAATATTATCCTTCCACATAACCCAAATTTTATTAGACATATTAGAAATAGCATGCTTAAAGCCAAGATAAGAAGCAATAGAAACCAATCTAGAAGAAGAGACAAGTGGTTCCAGTAAAACAAGAATGAAAATATTATGAATACGGCATAGATTCTTAACACGATTCCTAGAGGAAAGGCAATCAATTCCCCTAACATTCCAAATAATGGTGTTAAACATAAAGATAGGTTTTTAATGATAAGTATTTGAGCGAGTATTACGTACATTAGATCTTGCGGGTTGTATGGTAACATTCTTAGGCTTACGCCCCTTTTTGCTTTGAAATTTAATAAAACTAGTATCATGATCATCTTTAGTAAAACATCTAGCTTCAATATTCATATCCTCAGAGTCAGAGAGAGCATCAATAGCATAATTAGAAGGAGAGATAGAATTACCATCAGTACCTATTCCCTTATGCAAAGTAGGAGAATCATCCTCCATAAATTTTCCATCTTCATCCCAATTTGCATCACCTTTAGCAACTGACTCCTTAAGAGAAGGAGAAGTATGGCCAAGAGAAATCATAGGTAAAAATTCACCTTCCTCCATAGCCAAATTATTATTGTCCTCCTCTTCTCCAACTAAATGAACATATAAAGAGATATCATCCTGAACAACATTATCATTAATCAAAATATTTGTATCATCAAGAATATTTAATAAATTGCAAGTAGGATTGTTCTCCTCATTAGGCTCATCATTCACGATTTTGTGATGATCACTAGCATAATCAGTCTCGATATGAGAATCATTAATAACAACATTTAATTTAGAAATATCCACTCCAAGATCATTAGTTAAAGTAACCGGTTCTACCTGGATAGCAACATTCAAAGCCTCGGGTTCCGCCGGAGTAACCAAATTAACATCCTGCTCATTAATAACAGACTCCAAGGGATAAACATTATCTTTAGCGGTATATAAAATTTCTTTAGACTGTTTTACCGTATTCCTTTCATTACGCAAATTAGGAAATTTCCTAAAGCAATCATTAACAGCATGACCATGCATCTTACAAAAGGAACAGAAAATCGGTAAATTCTCAAACTCTACCTTTTGAAAGTATCCTTTCATTTCAGATCCAAGCCAGATTTCAGATGGGTATTTCTTAGACACATCAAGCTCCACCAGCACCCTAGCGACAGACGGTCTTGACACCGAAGCTGTCGCTTGGTCAGTTTGAAGAGGACGACCAAAGATACAAGCTAAACCAAATAAAATTTGCTGATTAAAAAAATGAAGTCTTAAATTCGGAAAAGCCAACCATACTGGAGCAATAGGCGATTCCTCCCTCACGTCAAAATCAAGGGTCCATTTCAGTAGCCTCATTTGGCAAGCTTGAATGTAGTAAGATCTCCTAGAAAATATTCTGCTATAATCAAGGTCATTAGTTAGTTGAATAGCTACATGTCTTTGATCAAGTAAGCCCACATAGAAAGAACCTGACAGTTTAAGGCTGAAAAAAATTTTTCGAATCACATCAAGGTTAGGTCTTCTCAAGACAAATTTACCCACCAAGGTTAAAGCAAAAGAGGCAGCCAACTGATCAACAACATCATCCTCAAAAATCAGAGCGGGACAACCTTTATACGAAGAATGGACAAACCTGAGTTTCGAAGCAGAGGAAGCACCACCCGCTAGGGATTCCTTAAAGGAACAAGTTTTACCATCAGATCCTGAAGTTATTGGGTGTGATGATGACGGGAACGCCATCATCCCACACAAAAAACCATGGAAAATCTAAAAAATAGGAAACAGAGAAGGATCAGCAGTAAGAAATCCAGAGAAATCGCACGAAACTGCTCGGAAAATCCCAGCCAGAAGGGCCGGAATGGAGCGCCGGAAGAAACCCTAGAAATCGCCTCGCAAGCGCAGCGCAGAGAGACGTTGAAAAAGTGATGGCCGTTGAAAAAGTGATGTCACATGAACTGTGATAGATTAATTGAATTGGAACATGATATTCACAAACAATATAATTTCAAACAAATTTTCCAATGAGCCAAACCAAAATAAACAATGGGTGTTTGGTTGTTTGCTCGAGTTAGGATCATTTACAACCCTAATGCTCATTTAATTCATTTAATTATTGATTAATGCTTAGGACTATAAATGAATTAAATCAAGACAAGAATTATAAAATTCATTTATTTTTATAGCAAATTACTGAATTTAAAATCTTAATAAAATTTATTTACAAGTTTTCGTCTTGAGTTCAAGAAAAAACTTAACTAATTATATAATATTAATAATTTAAATAGATTAAAAAAAGTTTAAATCTGCCCATTTAACTCATTTAAAAAGGTTTAAAATTTTATTCAAATTTATTTAATTATATTATATACAAATAAAATTATTCATCATAAGCAGATAAAAATCATTCATTTTTCTTACTTTATACATAATAATAAATAAAATGATATTCTCATCAAAAATCAAACTTCTCTAATAAGAGAGCGGCAGCTTCATACTCTCACTCTCTCTCTCTATCTCAATTATTAGAGACTATCTAATCTTCATCTCTTCCAATCAATCTCTATTTGTCTTACTGTTCAAGTTGTTCTGCTCTCTCTACCTCGATCATCGGTGCCATGGCGGAATGGTTTGTTGGTCCCATCATGGACAAGATCATCAACGCTTGCTCTGATTACCTGGAAGAGCAAATCGGATGGCAGACGGGCATGAAGAAGGAGCTGAAAAGCCTGCGAGAAAACCACCCCAAGATCCAAGCTGTCGTCTTTGCCGCTAACCAAGCACAAATTAGCGATCAGAACCCGGCTCTAAACAAATGGATATGGCAGCTGCGAGATGCTGTTGATGAGGCAGATGATCTGCTCGATGAGTTTGAGTACAAGAAGCATAAAGAACAGCTGACCAAAAACATGGGGAAAACAGAGGTGCGTTCTCTATCGTCAGCTACCTATTTGATACTGGTTGCAAATAAATATATTTATTTGATAATCTATTTCCTGCTAATTTTATCAGAAAAAAACGACGTTTTTCAATGCGAGCTTCCTGATTGAAAGTGCTTCCAAAATCCGCAAAGTTGGCGAACGTGCTCTTAAGATTGATCCCAACTTGAAGAGGCTGGAGGAGGTTGTGCAGAAACTGGATAAAGTTTCAGCTGGGGTTAGTACTTTTCTTCATCTTCTAGATAACGCAAAGAAGGAACAGCAGTAGCAGCTGCGTGAGTTTTTCAAAGCACGTGAAACAGGATCCTTGCCTACAAATGATCTCATCGGTAGAGGCTGTTAACAACCTAAATCAGCTGTACCGGCAGCACACCAAGCTTATTCGACTCCAGCATCGTCTGGCCACATTTCATTGGCCCACACATATTCGCTGCTCCACCATTCTCTGCCATCAACGGCTTTGTCAGCTTCTAGAATTATCTTCTCCTCCTTTATATGCATATACCACTGTAGCTCTTCTTTAAGCTTTAAGCAATTAATGAAGAAGTATTCTGCGAGCTAAAAGCTCTGCTTCTTATCTTTTCTCTGTTCTCTGTTTTTCTTTTATACAAGCATATTCTGCAGGTGCTTTTATGGTATCAGAGCTTTTACGCTAACGCATACCAACCTCTCTTCAAATGGGAGAACAAGGATCATCCTCCGGCAGTACGGCGACGTCATCTTTATCTGCAACCATGGAAGATTTCACCGTCCTGACGCCATTGAAATTCCTTATGTCAAATCTAAAGTCCATTGTCAACGTCCAGCTCACCAGTGACAACTACGCGATATGGCAACTTCAAATTTTCAAGTCATTCTCTGCAAATGGATTCGATGGATATCTCACCGGGAAAACAACTTGCCCGACGGAGCAGAATGTCGACTACCGCCTCTGGAAGCTTATAGACCAAAATCTGGTCTCAGCACTAATCTCAACCATTTCACCATCGGTGCTGCCATACATCATTCATCTGTCCACTTCGAGTGAAATCTGGACAACACTCGAAATCAGGCTGCAACCAACAAATAGATCCAGGGTGATCTAGCTTAAGCATGAGCTTCACAATGTGAAGATGGGAAATCAGACCATCGCCCAATATCTCACCCAGATAAAAACCATCATTGACAATATTGTAGCTGCTGGCTCAAATGTGGACTCAGAAGATATCATAATCTTCATTTTAAATGGTTTACCGCCAACCTACAACCCTCTCAAAGCTGCTATCCGAACTCCCCGCATTCTCTCAACCTGGAGAGTCTATACTCGCTGCTTTGCAACGAAGAGATACACATCCAGAATGAACTGCAACGTGATACTATTCCTCAGTCGGATTCCCAGGCTCTTTATGTCAATCGCACAACTGCCTCCCGTGACAAAACGGGGAAACCAAGTCGCGGCCGTGGATCATCCTTCAATCAGAAATACCCAACTTTCAGACCATCTGCTAGAACGCCACCCGCCCCATCAACAACAAGGCCACAATGCCAGATATGTGGTAAAATTGGGCATACAGCACTTTCATGCTGGCATAGGTGCAACACTCAAAAATATGCGCCGCCACCGACGACACCAAGTCCACGGGCTTTCATCTCCAATCCATACCCCACGGAATGGGTAATGAATTCAGGAGCCTATAGCCACCTGACGGGTGACCTCAACAACTTGCAACCAGCGGCACCGTATACTGGCGCAGAATCTGTATCCATAGCCAACGATTCTTCACTCCCCATCCATAATAGCGGCCAAGGTATCCTTCCTCTACCCGAAACAACACGTAAGCTCCTTCTCCACAACCTTCTTCATGTCCCTTCTCTATCTCATAATCTCATCTCCATTTCCAAACTAACATCCGACAACAATTGTTACATCTCTTTTGACTCCGGCGGCTTCTCCATACACGATTCACAGGACAACAAAACTCTGTTTCGTGAAACAATCAGTGACGGACTCTATTCAATCCATACAGGCACATCCAAGAAGCCGTCTGCTCTCCACACTTCAACCATTTCCGCTTCCACCTGGCACGCCCGACTCGGACATCCCCATCCGCGCACCCTATCTATTTTATCTAAGAAACTTTCCTTTTTATGTAATGCATCTACTATTTCTCTATGTCAGTCATGTAAAGTGGCCAAGAGCCACAAGTTACCATTCTCTACTTTCTCTAATCATGTAACCGAACCATTTACCTTAATACATAGTGATGTTTGGGGTCCAGCACCGGTGCCATCTCTCAATGGTTATAGATATTACATAATTTTTATTGATGATCATTAGCGTTTTTGCTGGTTGTTCCTCCTACATACCAAGGATGAAGCTTTTTCCAAATTTAAACAATTCCATTCCATGGTAAGGACTGTGTTTAACGCCCGAATTAAACACTTACGCTCCGACGGCGGCGGCGAATACACCAGTCACGCCTTCAACCAATACCTCCAAGACCATGGCATTCTCCGCCAATTATCCTGTCCTTATATGCCTGAGCAAAACGGCGCTGCTGAGCGTAAACATCGCCACCTTCTCGACACTACTCGCACCCTCCTTCACGCTTCTCACCTACCTTCTCAATTCTGGGCCGAGGCACTCCAGACCTCCAACTATCTCATCAACCGCCTCCCTTCCTCATCCATCAACTTCAACTCACCTTACACACTCTTACATGGCCACCCTCCCACCTATACCCACCTGCGCGTGTTCGATTGTCTCTGTTTTCCCTGGCTACAACCACATTCTCCCAACAAACTATCCCCCCGATCTCATCCCTGCATCTTCCTCGGATACTCCACTCATCACAAAGGATTTCGATGCTATGATCCCTCCACTCACAAAATTCATATCTCTAGACATGTTCGCTTTCATGAAACCTCCTTTTATCACGAATTCCACCCCACACCTTCTAGCAACTCGCCTACTTCTTCACCACTCTCCCCTCTCCTAATCCATCCTTCCGCTTTACATCCTACTTCACAACCTCCAGACACATTACCCCCACCTTCTCCAAACATAACACATTCTCCGACCATCTCATCGATTCCTCACATATCCACATCTACTCCTGAACCTTCCCAACCACCCCCCACATCTTCACAATTCCCCCCTCCAAATCCTCCCACTAACATTCACCCCATGCTCACCCGTGCCTGCACGGGTAATCCTCGTCCCAAAACCATCTTCGACCTCCTTGCTCATACTAACCCGCTCATCACTCCCTCTACATATAACCAAGCATCTAAACTCCTTCCCTGGCGTAATACCATGTCCTCCGAATTTCTCGCTCTTCAGAAACAAGGCACCTGGTCCCTCATTAAACCGCCTCCCAATACGCCTATACTCGGTTGTCGCTGGACCTACAAGTTAAAACTACATCCCGACGGCACCATTGCCCGTCACAAGGCTAGACTCGTTGCACAGGGTTATTCACAACAATTTGGTATTAATTACCAAGACACATTCAGCCCGGTGGCCAAGCTCCCTACAATCCGTGTCTTCCTATCCGTTGCCCTCCACCACAATTGGAAGATCATCCAATTTGACGTTGCTAACACATTTCTCCATGGTGATCTTCAAGAAGATGTATACATGCAGCAGCCACAAGGATTCATAGACCCGCAACATCCTCAGCATGTTTGTCGTTTACATAAGGCTATTTACGGCCTCAAACAGTCCTCACGCCAATGGTTTCAAAAGCTCACATCTTTTTTAACAAACTTTGGCTTCTCATTTAGCAGGTCTGATCCATCGCTGCTGACATTGCTACAACAAGACACCCAGATTTATTTTCTGATATGTGTCGACGACATATTACTCACCGGGAACAATCATACACTGATCGAACGCTTGCTCAAGCAACTGCAGAATCATTTCTCCCTCCAGCAACTTGGACCACTCTCGATGTTCCTCGGTATTCAGGTACATCATCAACACAACGGGCTCTTCCTACAGCAATCTCAATATGCCCATGCCATACTTGAATCAGCCGGTTTTACCTCCTGCAAACCAGCTATTACACCGATCTCCCTTAAAACCAGCAAGTCCCTCGATCCAGACACACCATATTTCGATCCCACCCTTTACCGTCGTCTAGCTGGTTCTCTCCAATACCTTACTATCACTCGCCCCGACATCGCCTTTGCAACAAACTGCATATGCCAACATATGCATAATCCCTCCACCCATCATTTTCAGCTCCTCAAACGTCTTCTTCGCTACATCAAAGGGACGATCCATTATGGCTTACCAATTCGCAAAGGTGACCTTTGCCTTCATACCTACACAGATGCTGATTGGGCAGCGGATACTGTCGACCGAAAATCGGTTACCGGGTTTTACACATTCCTTGGTCCTAACCTCATTTCATGGCATGTGAAAAAGCAAGTTACAGTGGCAAAGTCCTCTACCGAAGCCGAATACAGATCCCTCTCCTCTGCTACCTCCGACGTCATTTGGCTTCGTCGCCTAGCAGCAGATTTCCTTATTCCTCAAGCTCAGCCCACACCGATTCACTGCGACAACATCTCCGCTCTTGCGCTTGCCAACAACCCGGTATTTCATGCTCGGACCAATCATATAGAGATCGACTACCATTTCATCAGCGATCATATCAAGCGCAATGAGATAGAAGTATTCCATATCAGTTCTGTCGATCAACCCGCAGACATCTTTACCAAAGCCTTATCTGCAACCAGATTTTCTACTCTTCGTGACAAATTAACTGTCCAGCCGTTGGACAGTCAATTTGAGGGGCCCTGTTAACAACCTAAATCAGCTGTACCGGCAGCACACCAAGCTTATTCGACTCCAGCATCGTCTGGCCACATTTCATTGGCCCACACATATTCGCTGCTCCACCATTCTCTGCCATCAACGGCTTTGTCAGCTTCTAGAATTATCTTCTCCTCCTTTATATGCATATACCACTGTAGCTCTTCTTTAAGCTTTAAGCAATTAATGAAGAAGTATTCTGCGAGCTAAAAGCTCTGCTTCTTATCTTTTCTCTGTTCTATGTTTTTCTTTTATACAAGCATATTCTGCAGGTGCTTTTAGAGGCGAGGCTAAGGAGTTTGTTAGGTAGTGGTTTAGGAAGCCATCAAATGAGCCTCGGACAAGTTGGTGCAGAAACATTGCTCTTCTATGTATAGTGGGCCATGGTGATATGGGAAAGACAATGCTCTTGCAACATGTTTATGAAGATGAAATGACAAAGGAATTTTATCTTAAAATGTGGGTTTGTGTTTCCAACAACTTTGATGTGAAAAAAGTCATTGCAGATATGCTGGAATCTCTTAAGAAGGAGAGGCCTCGTTTGGACACACTTGATGAACTTCAAAATAGTCTTCAAATTGAGATTATGTCCAAAAAGTTCTTACTTGTGCTGGATGACATTTGGGAGAATGATGAGAAGCAGGATAAAAGTAAATGGGAGAAGTTGCTCACCCCTTTGGCTTATGGGAAAATTGCTAGTAGGATTTGGTAACAACTAGAATGGACTCAGTTGCAATGATGATTGCAACGGTCATTAAAAAGAAGACGGAAATATTTAGATTAGAGGGCTTGGAGGAAAATCAGTGTTTGCAGCTCCTCAACTCTCATGCATTTGCTGATGTAGAGAATCCTAATGATTATAAAAGATTAAGATCCATTGCTGGAGAGATAGTTAAAAAGCCTTTAGGATCTCCATTGGCTGCAAAGGTCATCGGTGGTGTTTTGAATACTAGCTTGGATGAAAGACATTGGACAAAAGTTTTAAATAGTGATTTTGTAAGTCCAAAATTAGGTCAGGATGACATCTTTCTCATTTTAAGATTGAGCCATATGTTCCTCCCAAAACATCTTCAAAATTGTTTCGCATTTTGTTCTATATTCAAACAAGATTATTGGTTTCGTAAAGATGATTTAGTCAAAATGTGGATTGCATTGGGTTTCATTCAGCAGCCTCATGATCAAGAATGGACTATGGTGGATATTGGTCGAATGTATTTTGATGTTTTGTTTAAAAAATCTTTCTTTGATAAGTTTGAAGATTTTGATGGACAATACTACAAGATGCATGATTTAATACATGAATTGACACAATCAGTTTCCATACATGAATGTTTAAGAGTTGAGGATGGTACAAAGTTTCCTTCTATAATTCCTAAGACTCTTCGACACTTGTCTGTTCAAACTACGAATTCAGACATCATAAAAAAGATTGGAGAGCTTAAATATTTGCATTCTCTTTCCTTGTTCTATGAAGCTTCTAACATGATCTTAGCAATACACTTATTGAAATGTTCAAAGCATCGAGAAGCATACGCTTGTTAGACATATACCCTTCAGAAGACTTGGAAATAATACCTGAGGATATTGGAAATTTGATACATCTTCGATATTTGAAGATTTATAGTCTGAAGTTGACTATGCTTCCAAGATCTCTAAGTAATCTCTATCACTTGCAATACCTAATCTATGATCGCCCATTGGTATTAAGCCAACCTATTGTTGATGATTTTTTACCAAGTGACATTAATAACCTTTCTAAGTACTTGCGTTACCTGAAATTGGCCCTAAATAATATTTCACCGATATGTGGGATTAGGAAGCTAAACTCACTTCAAGAATTGGATATGTTTGATCTTAGAAATGAGATGGGTTATAGAATTGATGAGTTGAAGTATTTGGATGATCTTTGCAAATTAGGAATCAACTGCCTTGAAAATGTGAAGGATGCTGAGGAGGCTCGTAATGCCCAATTATGTGAAAAGAGGAGGCTCACAGATTTGACCTTACGTTGGAGTGACCCTGATTCGAGGAACATCGATCTAGATCAGAATGTACTCGAAAACCTTCAGCCACCAAAATGTCTAAGGAATCTGAGCATAAATAGATACATGGGTGCAAGTTGTGCAATATGGATGAACAATATCAATCCGATCTTGAATCTAGAGAAAATCGAATTAAGAGATTGTTTGGAGTGTGAAACTCTTCCACCTTTTGGGCGACTTCCCTTCCTCAAGTCGCTGACACTTGTTAGCATGCCGAAAGTAAAATGGCTCGAAAGTAAATTTAATGGGAATGATAAATACCATGCCTTTCCATTGCTAGAGGTGTTACATATTATCGGATTAGAAGCATTAGAGGATTGGTTTGAGGCAGGAGTATCTGCTGAAGATGGATGTTTGTTTCCTTGCTTAATTAAACTGGTGCTAATTAACTGCCCGAAGTTGAAAGAGTAGCCCTCTTTGCCTCCTTAGCTCAAGATCTTGTGAACATAGCGGCTTCGAATTTTTGTAGCAATTCAAATCCTATTCCCCTTGAAACAGTAAGACTTCACAATTAGAGATTCCTCCAATCTGAACTCTCTGGGAAGATATCGAGAAGTGGAGACCATTAATAATTGCCATCTCATGCTCAGCGATCTTAGCATAAGTGATCCATTGGTGTTGCTAATGGAGCCGTTGAGAAGTATCACCTCTAAAAAGCTGACAATCACGAAGAATAATGAGCTGGTTTCATTTCAAAATGAGGAGCATGGTTTCTGAAAGATAGGTCTTCTCTTTCTGAGATTGAATTTTAAAGGAACTTATTATTTATAATATAATGTAAGATATTATATTGGTAGATGAATTATTTTATATTTTCGAGTTTGCAAGAATAAAATGAAATTTCAATGATTAGTCATCTTTAATCTATGAATTTTATTTCTTTTTGATAATCTATATTTATAATATTCTACTAAGCCATCATTAAAAATTTTGCACTTTCATCAAACTTTGCATTAATTTTCAATATTGTTTTATTTGTTTTTTAGACACATGCTATCTCTTTGCTATTTTTTAATGAAGGTGTTGGAAGCTAAACATTCCATGAATTTTAAATCTTTTTCAAACTTAATAAGTTTTCTTTTCAATTCAAATCAAATTAATCTTTAATAAGACTCAACTAATTATATATATGATACTAATAATTTAAACATATAACTTAATTATTAAGCATAACTAAATTAATAAATTTAATAAAAATTGGTCTAATCCATTAAGAATTACATAAATTATTGGATATAAATAGAAATATTAAGAAAAAAAGTCCAGATCTATCTATCCAACCATTTCTTTGATATTTTCATTTCACATATAAATATAAAAATATATTTTTGTGTAAAACTAGAAATTCAAATATGGTATTGAAGAATATCTCAATCTTACGGTATTGTTGAAAATCTCACACATCCGTGACACACGGATGACGCCAACTTCATCCTTCTCTTGCGCACATTATCAAAAAATCAGACTTTCACAATGCTTTTTCTAACCTACATCAGTGATTTAAACACCTGCAAATTTTTTTGCGGCGGTTTAGAAATCGCTGCACATACATTATATTTGCATTCGCTGGGAAGACGTTAGTAACAGTTTAGTAGCCTCTACTGTAGGGTACCTTTAGCGGCGGTTAAAATTGCTGCTATAGGGTGGAGTAATTAAAAAATAAATAAAATGAAACAAAATCAATTTTTTATGATTAAAGTTTTAGCATCGCTTTTAGTAGAGGTTTAAACGGCTGCTAAAGAGTAAGATTAATTAAAAAAATAAAATACAAAAAATATTTTTTTTTAATTAAATAAACACATGTCACATTGCCTAGCTACACATAAAAGGAGCAAATGCTTTAAATTTCTGCTCCAGTCAGAAATAGATCGAGACCACTTCTATTCTATTACATGAGCCCTGAGTTTTTAAACAAGCAAAACAAACGCCTAACCAATATTCAGATTAAAACATTATGAGGAAACGAACGAAGAAAAAAAAAACACGCATCCATTTATGAAGTCAAAATTAGGGAACATTCAAATCAACCTGCCTTAAGGAGTTGTAGGCAGGGAAAAATTGTCTGAAATTTTTAGTGTGACAGACCACAGATCTCATGAGGTGGTGGGGGTTTAAAAGTCACCGGCAATCACAACGATCTTAAAAATCATCACGACCGATAGCTTGAATGCATATTACTAAGTCAGAGGAAGTCTAACCACTTTCTAAAACAGAAATCTATAATACTTTGCACTATTTCCATATATATATATATATATATATATATATATATATATATATATATATATATATATATATATATATATATATATATATATATATATATATATATTCATATAATTGTCGGTCAAATGATACAATAATTGAAGACTTCACAATCATTAGCAATTACGATGAAATTATCAAATGAAGCCAATATCACAAACCATGATCTAGTGGCCATAAAAAGCATGCTAGTCTCGATGAATCTGATTCCCGACTTGCATGCAGGCAGTTTAGTCTTCGGAAGGCACTGGTTATTGAAGCTAAAGCCTTCCTATGTCGGAAATGGGGGTATACACGCCCAGGAGTTTCTGGATGCGTTAGAGATATTGAACTCAAACAAGGAGTTGTTTCTAAAGCTTTTTCATGATCCAAACTCACTTTTTTACAGCCATGTTCAAGAGCTTATGGCACCACAGGTTGTGGAATTTTTTGAACCGGAAGCATTTCACAACTTGATGATCCTCCCCATGTCGATTCCAAACAATACATCCCATAAAGAATCCATTGGTGATAATGTGTTCCTTAACATCTTGTACTGAATAAAAGTATTTGTTGATGCATAATTTACATGGACATAATATATTTCCTGGTAGATTCTTACTATGACCAATAAAATCCAAAAAAATCTTCAACTCCTTTGTTGTATTCACGACACCATCTTGACTTGGTTATCCAACACTTATTCATTTAAAAATTGAAGTGCAATTTTTAACCATTGCCAATAATTAAAAAACCATTGACAAAAAAAAATATAAGCCATTATATCAAGTTAACTTTTAACAATTGAATGCTACAAATAGCTATCTTGAATTTACAATATTCAATAGGTGCATGTGATTTTTGCTTGATCAAATAACAAAGACCAAATTTTTGGATACTTAAATAGTTATTGTAAGTGTTAAATATAAGTCAACAATTAAAATCCAACATAATTTCTTTAATACAAAGGCAATATATATGTTCAACCAAAGGAATGTTTTTTCTTCTTTATGTGACAAAAATTGTATCGCACCTTCCTTTACATGCCTACTTTGGAATTAAGCTTCAAATAGGTTCACTGCCTATTTTAGGGTTTAGATCTAAGCTTGCAGGTGGGGTGGGATTTTTTGCTGCCCCCCAAATATTTTGCCAAGTACAATAAGATCAGCACACAAAATAACCCTAATATCCTCTCATAGACAAAAAGGGAACAACAGTACTAATAGTTTCCTAATAAATCTTCCTAATATCTTCTCATTCAAGTTTTAAAACTAAACTAATCATGCAATAACTTCCTCCTCTCCTTAACATTAGGAATTAGGTAAAACCAAATTCAAATCACCAAGTAAAATTAATAAAACAACAAGAAGATCCAAAAAAATAGGTTATTACAAGAAAAAAAACAATAAGAAGATCATCACAAAAAAAAAAAAAAAAAAAAACCTTAATATAAATCTTACCCAATGTTTGCTTAATTTTAGGTATGATTCATGAAGTAAAAGGAGATGAAGAGAGCGACGAACAACAAAATGGAAAAGTTTTTGTTAGAAGGGAAGTAGTTGTGTCGGCATTGGTGTCGATGTCAGCATCTGCTTCGTCGTCAGCGTCGGCTTTGGCATCAGCTTCGATGTCGTCGATGGTTGGGGAGGAAGCGGCTGCTGAGGATGGAGGTCGCTCACGGAGGAGATCACGAGAGGTCCGGATGATGTATAGAATGAGCTAGGGATTCAGCATCTGCTTTGGCGTCAGCTTCAGCTTTGGCATCAGAGTCGCTGTCATCGATGGTTGGGGAGGAGGCGGCTAGCGCTTGGAGGAGATCACTCAAGAGAGTTCACACTTGGAGGAGATCGCTCGAGAGAGGTCGGGACGATGAATAGAATGAGCGAGGGCTAGGGCTTATTTCCCATTCGGGATTTATTTTTGATTTCGTGCCTTATTTTTCATTCGCCTGTAGAGTATGGAATTAACAACATAAAGAAGCGATTTAAGACTACTGTGGTATCCAGTCTATAGAAGCTGTATTTAATTTGCAACTATTAAATGCTTTGAAAACCACATATTTTAATAGTGGCATGTTTGAATACAATGTTATTTTTTTCACTCTCTCTTTTTTAGACAGGTTGAGTGATTATATCAGTCGTGTATGTTGATTAAAGCAAATTGAGCATATCTTTTTTTGTCAGATTAGGAGAGTCTAGAAATTTCCCTACGTGCCAAACCCTTTGAGAGAATAATATAACATATTTAATCGAGAGTTTTCTTAGACTGAGGCCTAAGATGTAATTAACCAAGGGGGCCTGCACCCTTGAAAAATTAATCCCCACATCAAATAAACCTCATTCAAGCTGATATATTGAATGGGAGAAATCTAGTGACTTTGATCAGGTTATATATATTATTACCCATCGAGGTATGTAGGTGAATATCGCTATCCTCCATGGTTAATCGTATATGTGATCTCATATACTCTTCCATTAGCCATATTGCTTAGAGTGTAAAGGCCTACGACCGTTTTGTACTATGGAATAGTGCGATTGTATCCTTTGCATTATGACCCCGCTAAGCAGAATCTTTTTGGAGAGCCATAGGTTCTAAATAAAAATATAGGTCATATATAACAAAAATTTAGCATTGAGGTCCCATACATAAAATTTCAGAAACATTCAATCTTGCAAGTGAGGTTAAGGTGAGTAGGAGAAAAATAATCCATCCTCTTGTACTAACTACTTTAGTGACATTACTTTTAATGCTTTTCGAAACACAAAAAATAGTGCAAATTGTGTTGTAAGGAAAAATTGCTTGTTCTTTTATAGCTTGGTGAATTCATCAAATGAAACATAAGATATTTCAATTGAAGAATAAGATAAAAAGAATAAAAATTTCAGAAAGATTTATGGACCTACACTAGATTGAGTAGAAGCATAAGGCTTTGGTTGCTGGTATTTAATTGAAGAATGCAATTCAAATAGTTCTTATCAGACAAGAACCATTTTCTTTATTGACTTCCAATAGAAAAATGGTGAAGAAGCATTGACTATTTAAATCACATTTAGACTTTGTATTGTTATTACATGAAGTATATGGTACCATATCTAGAGTTTTGCAATCATCATTAACTTTCAATATGTTTTAATGCCTTCTCAAAATGTGAATTGTGTATTACCATGGTTCCAAATAAAAATATAGTTCATATATAACAATAATTTAGAAATGAGGTTCCATAGATAAAGTTCCATAAACTTTGAATCTTGCAAATGAGGTTAAGGTGAATAGGAGAAAAATAATCCATCCTCTTATACTAATTGCTTTAGTAATATTACTGTTGCAGATCTGTTTTCATGGTTTATGATTTTGATGATAGCAAACACTCTTATTTCTCTATGACTGTCTTATCTACTAATATTTCAGGTCCACACGATCAGACTGCAATTTAGAACCAACTCAAGATTGGGTAGACTAGGTCTGAGTCAGTTTGTATCCTTTTCCTTTCTTGAGTCATTGTATTTGGTGTGGCTCCAGAAGCTTTATAACTTGAAAGATTTCTAACTGTTCCCTAGAGAACTATTTTTGGTAACAACATCCGGGACGATTTTATATCGTCCTGGATGATCTATTCAAAAGCAAAAACCCTAATTAGGGCATCCTCATTAAAGCAGCCGTCATTATACAAAACACGTCGTCTTGGACGATTTTGTATCGGCCAGGATGAAAGGCTCAAAATAGAAAGAATTTGCCACCAGATCTATTTAGCAATTACTTATTTTTGGATATCGTCCAGGTGGATCGTCCAGGATTATAACATATCGTCCAGGATGATCCAGGACAATTTTTCTAAAATTTCTCTAGAATTTAAAGAAAGCAATTATGACTTGATTGCATGATCAAATCATCCTGGACGATTGAAAAATCGTCCAGGCCGATACGCTGGAAGATTGGATATCAGACAGCTATTTTTTAGGGCGATGTTCAGAACGATATTCCACGATTTGTTTTGATCGTCCAGGACGATATATTATCATTATAACGCCCCAAGATCCGTGTAGCGAAAGGATTCGTCTGACATTCTGATCGAACTCCATTCCAGTTGCCTTGCTCGGACCTGAAATTTTAAACCACATATAATGAGCTACAATAGCCCAGCAGGTCACCAAAGCCTACAACTGAAATCAAAGCACGGCGATGCTATCAATATGCATGTCAATCTATCAATCTCAATCAGTCAATGGTCAATGAGTCTATGCAGCGGAAATCAATGAATCAATGATCATCAATTCTATGCAGTGGAAATCCATAGTCAATAAAACCAGTCAATGCAGCGGCAGGCAATTCGATAAATCAATGCAATTAATCAATATCCGTCAATCAAATCAATACGGTCAAATCAGTACGATCTAATCAATGAAGTCAAATGAGAAAAGCGATACGAGACAAGGAATCTATAAAACAGTCAATACGGTATAGAACTATAGCAACAGTGAATCTACAAAATCTAGGCGGCAATACAATGAATCTATACGATGTCCATGTCCATGCTATCAATGCAGTATCTATATCAATGTCAATAATCAATAATCAATAGTATCAATGCTCAATGACCAATCAATGAAATCAATGAATCCGTACGATAAGAAATCAATTCGATAAATCCATCAAATCAATTCATCAATCGGAAATCAATAAATCAATGCACATCAGGAAATCCATACGATGCAAGATCATACAATTCCATACAATGGTCTTACTCGACAAGCACAAACACTAGTCATGATCAACCAGATTCACTGGCTATTATCCATAGTGCTGTTGTAGAATCCGTTGCTATTGTAGTCCGTTTAATACACGTTGGTTTCTATAACCAACGTTCAACTAGGTTCCCACTTGTCTTTCAGGATCAATCAATCAATCAATGCAATAATCGATGCAATAAGCAATATTAAAGAAATCTAGAACAATCATATCAATAATCATACACATATCAATTCAATCTATCAATCTCAGACAATTCAGAAATCATACGAAAATCGGGCAGAGTAACGGCAGTCGGTCAAATTTACACAAAAATCCTGCAAAAAGACACGATTTCCAAATTCTACCAAATTACAATAGAATATCTATAACATCAATGCAAGACTTTTATTCTACAGAAACCAAGTCAGAAAACATCCTGATAATTTTCTATTCGATTAAAATCACGTAGAACCAATTCCGACCGATAAAATCTTCGTAGAATACAGTCAAATCGTGTACAATAATCATATCTATAACATATCAGAAGTTGTGCGGTGAAAGTTGTGTCAAATCAAAATCATGTCGAAAAGTCGACTACGAAAACACAAAACAGATCACAACTCGATCAAAACACAACATCTTTGAAAACAGAAATAGGATTCGGAGTCCTTACCACGAGATCTCCACTTTTCCCAACAGCAGCGTCGGACGAAAAGCGCTCCGCGGTCTCCGAAAACCAGCTTTTCTCTTTTTTCCCTTTCTCTTTCTCTCTCCTCAGATATTTTCGTTTTATAAAATGATTTTCTCTCTCCTCAAAACGAGCTGATTTTCTTATAACACAAAGCTGATCGGCCCGGACGATCCTGTCCAGAAATCATCCAGAAAACACTCCAGAAATCAGCTGTTTTCCATGCACTGATCGGCCTGGACGATCTCAACTTCGTCCTGGCCGATTCTGGGAGGGAAATCCAATTCAGAGAGGAACAGTAAGGGAACGAGATATTACAATCTCCCCACCTTAGAAAAATGTCGTCCCGACATTTCCCTAAAGGTACGAAGCAAAACACGAAGCAAACCAAATCGATCGAAATCCAAATCCAAAACAAAACTCGTCGAAATCTAAACAAACACACAATGCAATCAATCAAATGTCAATCACTATGTATGCAAAATGAATAGAATGGATTCATTCTATCAAACTATCAATCAAATCCTTTCACTACACTTGCTCTGATACCAATTATAACGCCCCAAGATCCGTGTGGCGAAAGGATTCGTCTGACATTCTGATCGAACTCCATTCCAGTTGCCTTGCTCGGACCTGAAATTTTAAACCACATATAATGAGCTACAATAGCCCAGCAGGTCACCAAAGCCTACAACTGAAATCAAAGCACGGCGATGCTATCAATATGCATGTCAATCTATCAATCTCAATCAGTCAATGGTCAATGAGTCTATGTAGCGGAAATCAATGAATCAATGATCATCAATTCTATGCAGTGGAAATCCATAGTCAATAAAACCAGTCAATGCAGCGGCAGGCAATTCGATAAATCAATGCAATTAATCAATATCCGTCAATCAAATCAATACGGTCAAATCAGTACGATCTAATCAATGAAGTCAAATGAGAAAAGCGATACGAGACAAGGAATCTATAAAACAGTCAATACGGTATAGAACTATAGCAACAGTGAATCTACAAAATCTAGGCGGCAATACAATGAATCTATACGATGTCCATGTCCATGCTATCAATGCAGTATCTATATCAATGTCAATAATCAATAATCAATAGTATCAATGCTCAATGACCAATCAATGAAATCAATGAATCCGTACGATAAGAAATCAATTCGATAAATCCATCAAATCAATTCATCAATCGGAAATCAATAAATCAATGCACATCAGGAAATCCATACGATGCAAGATCATACAATTCCATACAATGGTCTTACTCGACAAGCACAAACACTAGTCATGATCAACCAGATTCACTGGCTATTATCCATAGTGCTGTTGTAGAATCCGTTGCTGTTGTAGTCCGTTTAATACACGTTGGTTTCTATAACCAACGTTCAACTAGGTTCCCACTTGTCTTTCAGGATCAATCAATCAATCAATGCAATAATCGATGCAATAAGCAATATTAAAGAAATCTAGAACAATCATATCAATAATCATACACATATCAATTCAATCTATCAATCTCAGACAATTCAGAAATCATACGAAAATCGGGCAGAGTAACGGCAGTCGGTCAAATTTACACAAAAATCCTGCAAAAAGACACGATTTCCAAATTCTACCAAATTACAATAGAATATCTATAACATCAATGCAAGACTTTTATTCTACAGAAACCAAGTCAGAAAACATCCTGATAATTTTCTATTCGATTAAAATCACGTAGAACCAATTCCGACCGATAAAATCTTCGTAGAATACAGTCAAATCGTGTACAATAATCATATCTATAACATATCAGAAGTTGTGCGGTGAAAGTTGTGTCAAATCAAAATCATGTCGAAAAGTCGACTACGAAAACACAAAACAGATCACAACTCGATCAAAACACAACATCTTTGAAAACAGAAATAGGATTCGGAGTCCTTACCACGAGATCTCCACTTTTCCCAACAGCAGCGTCGGACGAAAAGCGCTCCGCGGTCTCCGAAAACCAGCTTTTCTCTTTTTTCCCTTTCTCTTTCTCTCTCCTCAGATATTTTCGTTTTTATAAAATGATTTTCTCTCTCCTCAAAACGAGCTGATTTTCTTATAACACAAAGCTGATCGGCCCGGACGATCCTGTCCAGAAATCATCCAGAAAACACTCCAGAAATCAGCTGTTTTCCATGCACTGATCGGCCTGGACGATCTCAACTTCGTCCTGGCCGATTCTGGGAGGGAAATCCAATTCAGAGAGGAACAGTAAGGGAACGAGATATTACAATCATCCTGGATGATATGAACAAACTTCTTCTAATCATCTCAAATCATCCTGTCTGTTTGGGCTTAAATTGTACTGATCATACATGACGATATACCTATCGTCCTAAATGATAATGTCGGCAACTTGCATTAATGAGCTCATTTTGAGAACTTTTATTTAAGCTATGACATGACACTTGGTAAGTGTCTTTGACAGCCGTTGTAGCTTCGTTCTTTTGGGGGAAACTTGAAGAGAGAGCTTGAAAGGGAGTGATGAAAGGGTGGAGTTTGAGAGAGGGAAAAGATCCTGTGAGGGGGGACTCAAAGGAGTGTGGAGGGGGTTCCACATTGTTGCTCCGGCAAGCTTGCACCAGAATACCGTCGGATTCAAGGCTTGTCTCGAGGGAAGTTCCCTAAAGAAGAAGATCTATTTGGTGTCAAAGGACCCGACGACTCCGCCGCATCGGGAAGGTGGAAGTGATTTTGTAAGGGCTACTCCGCCTTTAATTTTCGCATTTGGTTTTTATTGTGATGATATTGGTTTTGGTTTGTGTTTTGATTTAAAGATTCTTCTATTCAATTTACCTCTCTCTTTATTAGCCTTGGGCCAGTTCACAGGGCCTAACATTTCTAATGAACTTTCAAGTGGTATCAGAGCACTTTTTAGTGTCATCTGAGCACTTTCAAGTGGTATCAGAGCAGTATTCATAAAACAAGTTTTTAAAAGCTTTTGAATTTTTGATCCATGGCTAACTTTTCTAATCATAATATTGCGGAAGATTATTCAATCACCAGACCATCTTTATTTGAAAATATTACTTTTAATTTTTAGAAAACTTGTATGTCTACTTTCTTACAATTGATTGATTTCGTATATGCCCTTGTTTGTATGTTTAAAGGCCTTGTTTGTATGTTTTTGTTGTTTTTTATTATTTTTTGAATTTTTTATTTTATTTTCATTTTTATTTTATGTTTTTGTTTATATTTTGTTTTTATTTTTTTTTGTTTCGTGGAATTTTTTCTCTAATCAACACACACTTTCACTTTTCTAAAAATGAAAAACCTACTTATTTTTTCTTGAAATCTTTGGTAAGTTGTGATTGACTTCTCTAAAATAGTCAGAGAAAGGGAACTCATGATTTTGTTTCTCTTTCTCTCTTCTTAAAGAGGTTATTTTACTTTTAATTTAAAATTTTCATCATATTTTAAATTGAATTTTGAAATTATTTTTTTTTCATCTCCCTACATTTTTTCTATCGCAGAGGAATCTTTTGCAAGATTGTTGAATCCACCTTAAAATTTTCTTAATCAAATTGTTCATGTTGTCAATAATTTGGGTTTACGTTAATTTTAAAAATATAAGAAAGAAAGCATATTTTCTGAAAATAATAAAAAAAAGTGGCCAATGAAGTCAAAGCATTTCTTTGATATTTAAATTACTTAAATTATTGGATATAAATATAAATATTAAGAAAAAAAGTCCAGGTCTATCTATCCAACCATTTCTTTGATATTTCATTTCTCATATAAATATAAAAATATATTTTTGTGTAAAACTTGAAATTCAAATATGGTATTGATGAATATCTCAATCTTATGGTATTGTAGAAAATCTCACACATTCGCGAAACACGGATGACGCCAACTTCATCCTTCTCTTGCTCACACTACCAAAAAATCAGACTTTCATAGTGCTTTTTCTAACCTACATCAGTGATTTAAACACCTGCAAAATTTTTTGTGGCGGTTTAGAAATCACTGCACATACATTATATTTGCATTCGTTGGGAAGACATTAGCAGCGGTTTAGTAACCGCTATTATAGGGCACCTTTAGCAGCGGTTAAAATTGCTGCTATAGCGTAGGACTAATTAAAAAAAATAAAAATGAAACAAAATCTATTTTTATGATTAAAGAGTAAGATTAATTAAAAAAATAAAATTCAAAAAATAATTTTTTTTATTAAATAAATACATGTCACACTGCCTCGCTACACATAAAAGGAGCAAATGCTTTAATTCTCTGCTCCAGTCATAAATAGATCGAGACCACTTCTATTCTATTTACATGAGCCCTAAGTTTTTAAACAAGCAAAACAAACGCCTAACCAATATTCAGATTAAAACATTATGAGGAAACGAACGAAGAAAAAAAAACACGCATCCATTTATGAAGTCAAAATTAGGGAACATTCAAATTAACCTGCCTTAAGGACTTGTAGGCAGAGAAAAATTGTCTGAAATTTTTAGTGTGGCAGACCACAGATCTGAGTTGGTGGGGGTTTAAATTTCATCACAACGATCTTAAAAATCATCACGACCAGTAGCTTGAATGCATATTACTAAGTCAGAGGGAGTCCAACCACTTTCTAAAATAGAAATCTATAATACTTTGCACTATTTCCAAATATATATATTCATATAGTTGTCAGTCAAATGATACAATAATTGAAGACAAAACACAATCATTAGCAATTTTAATGAAATTATGAAATGAAGCTAGTATCACAAACCATGATCTAGTGGCCATAAAAAGCATGCTAGTCTTGATGAATCTGATTCCCGACTTGCATGCAGGCAGGTTAGTTATTGAAGCTAAACCCTTCCTAAGTCGGAAGATTGATGGCACCAATAAGCTAGGTTGAAATGGGGGTATACACGCCCAGGAGTTCTGGATGCGTTAGAGATATTGAACTCAAATAAGGAGCTGTTTCTAAAGCTTGTTCATGATCCAAACTCACTTTGTACAGCCATGTTCAAGAGCTTATGGCACCACAGGCACCACTGGTTGTGGAATTTTTTGAACCGGAAGCGTTTCACAACTTGATGATCCTCCCCATATCGATTCCAAACAATATATTCTGTAAAGAATCAATTTACATCTTGTACTGAATAAAAGTATATGTTAATGCATAATTTACATGGGTATAATATCTTTCCTGGTAGATTCTTACTATGACCAAAATAATCCAAAAAAATCTTCGACTCCTTTGTTGTATTCACGATTACTTGTATGTCACACTTGTAAGTAAACAATGGAGATCTGCAAGAGAGCTTGATAATAGATTGGCCAACTAATGCTCAACATCAAAACTAATAGCTTAAAAAATGAATGGAACATGAATTGTTTGTGAACATCAAACTTTCTTGACACCTCTACATAGAAGGTATAAAATAAATAAAATTTATAAATAAATTTTGACATCTAGATTAAATTGAATAAATTAAGAAGACAAAAAATTAAAAAGATAAATGATTAAGACTAAGGTATTTAAATAAACAACACAAAATAACACCATGTATCAATAATGTAATTTAAAAAAAATATAAATATCATCTAGTTTTAAGCAATTATCATCTTGGCATAACAGAATTTATATTATATTATTCTGATAAATTTTTTCACACATATTAATCTTTCACAACATCTAACAAATTTAATACCTCCAATGAAAATTATTTGATCAATAAGTGATAAATATTTTATAATATTAGATCAAATAATTCTAAATTTAAATTTCTTAATTAAAAAAAATTGATGAGTGACTTATAACAATTGTAGAAAAATGCTTCACAAATTTGAAGAATACTTAAAAGAAACCTAAAGAGCCAATGATCCCAACTACAATACATGAACAAAAGGAAAGAGATTATCATAATAGAGATTATAATAATAAAGATTATATAATATTTTATGATAAATTGTTTCGCCCATGATAATCTTTCACAACATCTAACAAATTTAATACCTCCAATGAAAATTATTTGATCAATAAGTGATAAATATTTTATAATATTAGATCAAATAATTCTAAATTTAAATTTCTTAATTAAAAAAAAATTGATGAGTGACTTATAACAATTGTAGAAAAATGATTCACAAATTTGAAGAATACTTAAAAGAAACCTAAAGAGCCAATGATCCCAACTACAATACATGAACAAAAGGAAATAGATTATCATAATAGAGATTATAATAATAAAGATTATATAATATTTTATGATAAATTGTTTCGCCCATGATAATCTTTTATAACCTCCAACTAATTAATTAATAAAAAATGTAGATTACTTACCTTTATTCAAAAGTTGATGCAAACAAACAATATTAAATTCACATTAATAAATAATATGTGTTCGCAAGTGATTAAAATAACATAATAGAATTTTAACTGTAATATATATTAATTATAATCATAAAATTTGAAATATATTTCATTTTATTTTACTATTATAAATGTGGGTTGTGTTTCCTCCATATCAAATTTTGATCATTCATTTTATTTATTTAAAAATTATACTGAACATTTATTTCATTTTAATAATTTTAAAAATATATATGTATTCTTGATATAATAAATATTTGAAACATATTTCATTAAATACCCATTCGGCTCTTTATATCCCTAAATTTATACTAATATTAAAAAGTATATTGTGATTCCACCTTAGCGAATAGTGGCCATTCATTTTTTTTTTTAATAAATATTAATTTCCACCATCTGATTGTGCATCTTCATCCCTTGCCATTAGCGAATCTTGGCTGTTCATTTTTTTAATAAATAAAAATTTCCACTGTCTGATCATGCCTTTTTGAATTCCCCGTCGTCCCATTTATTTCTGGTTTTTAGCTTCACGGGAGGTTTTAAAGAGTTTCTAAAGAGGATCTTCGTTATTGTCGGATCGGAAACTATGAAAGGTTGTGGGGCTTCAAAAGAATTCTGCTCGCGGCAAACAAAATGTAAAGGGTACGATCACACTATCCCATAGGACAAAACGATCGTAGGCCTTTACACTTTATGCAAGCAGGCAGACCAATGGAAGAGAAGATGAGATTATATATGCGATTAGCCATGGAGGATAGTGGTTTTCATATACACACATCGATGGGTAATAAAAAATATAACCTGATCAAAATCATGAGATTTTCCCCATTCGATACATCAACATATATGTAGTTTATTTGATGTGAGGATCAGTTTCCCACGGGCGCAAGCCCATGTGGTTAATTTCATCTTAGGCCTTGACCTAAAAAAACTCTCAATTAAGGATGCTATATTATTATCTCAAAAGGTTTAACGCATAAGAAAAAATATAGTCTCTCCTAATCTAAAGGAAGATAGGCTCAATTAAGCTAATTAACATGCATGGATCATATCAACACTCAGCCTGTCTGAAGAAGAGAAAGTGGAAAAAGACATTGCACTCAAATATGCATGAGAGAAGGATGGAAGTGGCATCATCCATGTGACACAGATGGATGGGATTTATAGCATCTGAAAGATAGAGAGCTTATCCATCAATAAGGCATATAGCGATACACTAGTACCATAAGGATTTGATCCTAAATCTATAAGCGATATAGTATCGTCCATACAACACTAACATTCATGACCTAACTAATGTAATCTGAGCTTATATCTTGCCTATGGTTGCCAGCTAAGCCACCTAGTCGTATAAAATCTATGTTGTCCAGTCTGTATGAAAGATGGATAAATGTTTGAGTTTTTGGAATTTAAGGTTGACGTCTAGAGAAGTTCCTGTCATGACCCAACCCGACCGGGACGGATCCCGCTCGCATCGGGCCGCGACAGAGCCAACAAATTCAGGATTTGGCTTTGAAATTTGCTTCAGAACTTTCTTCCAAGTATAACACAGATAGAAAAACACAGAGCTACTATAAACATCCAAACACAGCGCATTTCATCTATCTTTTCTTTCATCAAAATAATCATATATAGATACAGTGCATAGCTTCAGACGGAAAGAACTAAACAGAACAAAAAAGTCATGACTGTACAAAAATCAAAAGTATCAAGTACCTAATCACAGATCAGACTCAGAACGTCTAGTCCAAGACCTCCTTCCCTTTCCTAGAACCTGAAAACCACGCAGAAAATAAGGATGAGCTAATAGCTCAGCAAGATATCAGTCACCAATCAAAATCATCAGAAACTCACATCAAAAATCACATCAGAAAAGTATCTGTACAGAATTCGAACAATCATACAGAAATCGTATAACAGACATAACAGATAATAGCTCATTCAAAAATCAAACATCGAATACGAAAATTGAAATCATATTATCATAAAGCTTTCATGTCAGAGAGAAGACAGAATCATACGGAATAATCAGAGTCGTACAGAAATCAGAAATCAGATAAAATCACATTACAACTTTACAGAACAGATAATTTCAGAACAGAACTTCTTTCCAGATGTCAGAACTTCCCCTCTTCCCCTTATGGCTCACTTTTTGTGCATATAGCACCAGAACTTCCCCTTATAGCTTCTTTTTTGTGCTTATAGCACCATAACAGAACAGATATACAGAATTTCAAATTTCAGAACTTTCTCTTATGTCTCCCTTCCCGGACCCAGACAACGGAATCACAAAGGATTCCGGCCCCTTATAACTCCCTTCTGATAGCATATAAATAATCAATTCATGTAAATCATCTCATTTCATAAATTCAAAAATCGTACGAAAATTCAGCGACATAACGACAATATACGGAATTTACACAAAATTCACAGATTCAGAAATTTACCAAATTATCACAGAACATTCACAACAACATTATAAGACTTTCATTGTACTGATAAAATATTTTTCAACATCCTGATAATTTGCAGTTCAATTAAAATACCGCAGAATCCAAAATATCCGGTAAAAATCTTCCAGAAAATACTCAAAATGTGCACAATTATCATCTCAGAGACATACCAAAAGTTACGCGGTAAAACCTTTGTCAGAAGAAAATAATACCAGAAATTCGCTAACGGAAATAATTATTTTCGTTGAGTTTAAATAAGCCAACGCATAATCCGCCGGAACGGTTTCGTTGAGTTTAGAAGAACGTTTCCGCCGTAATCTGCGCCGGAAATAATCCAGAGCCCTTTTCACCGGCAGTATTTTCGACGCAATTGACGCCGGTAAATTTCCGGCGTCGGTTCCGCCGGAAATAACGCCGTAAACGTTACGTCGCATCATTCCGCCGGAACCTGCGCCGACAATGCCGGCGTAAAAAAATCCGCCGGAAATTTCGACGGTAATCACGTGTTTTCCCGTAGTGCAAAATCCGGAACAGATAATGCGTCAAAAATCTCATTTCTGAAAATTGAGAAAGGCGGAATGTGCCTTACCTCGAGTCGGTCAACTTCTCTAACTGTCACAACGGACGAAAATAGACCGGAGTCGCTCAAAAATCCTCTTTTCCTTCATTTTTCTCTCTCCTGGCCGTCCTTTTCTTTCCAAAAATATCTCATTTCCATTTATATCAAGACTGATCATACCGGACGATCGAAACTTCGTCCCAGACGATCTAGGCTCTGGACGATTTTCGTCCAGACGAAATTAATTATCATCACGGACGACTTGGGCTCTGGTCGATTTTCGTCCAGACGATCCGAATTTCGTCCAGACGAACCATGCAGCCAGAAATAGTTTCCTGCACAACCTGTACCGATCGTCCCGGACGATCGAACTTCGTCCGGACAAACCTGGGAGGAAAATGGTCTTTACAATCTCCCCAACTTCAGAAAAATGTCGTCCTCGACATTGCAAACCAAAACTCAGTCAGAAAGATACGGATATGCTTGCCTCATGTCTGACTTCCTTCTCCAAGTCACTTCTCGTGCTGTTCGTGCTTCCACTGAACTTTAACCATAGGAATTTATTTACTTCTTAACTTACGAACATCATAAGCCAAAATAAACTCAGGTTAACGTTTAGAATTCAAAAGACCAAGAGAAGAAACCTAATCGGAGGATGAAGACGTCTTAATAGGAACCGAATATCGAATGATATATCACGATAAGTCAAATAAGCAACGAGGCAGCATTTTAAATGAAATGAGGAGAAAGTTGAAGATGGTAATTAATTAATGAAATAGTCCATTATTTCAGTTATGCATGTCTTCAATACAATAGGCATATATGTATATTAATAGCCTCTTTCTACAAATCTCTTTTTCAGTTATTAAGTAATAATTTGTGGACAACAAATTATATTTATTTTAAAATAATGGCAGTAAATAAATGAATAGATAAATGTTTTATTGGAACTGATAAATGATAAAATTTGAAGAGCCATATATGAACGTTGTAAATTAATTTAAAATTTATAGATGAACACAAAATTTTTATGCGGAAATCCACCACTTTTTATATTAGTATAGACTAGAAGGATCTTAAACTCCTTTGGTATGTAGCTCTTTGAACATTAAATGAGTTTTTCAATCCCTTTTAAACACATTGTATCATTTTTCACACATTAATGCATCAGCCGTTATGAGTTTTAATTAAAAAAAAAAGAGAAAAAAAAAACTTAATTTTGACTTGAATTTGAAAAGGAAACTTATAAATAAGTTTGAATAAAATTTAAAATTCAAGAAATTTTATACTGAGATTGAAAATAAGAATAAATTTAATCAATATTCACAACTTAATTTAATTTATTATAACCCTAAACATTATACCAATAATAAAGTGAATTCATTAGGCTATAGGGTTGTAAATGAGCTAGTTAGATTGACTTGAGTTCATTATTTGTTCATGTTTGAGTACTTCAAATTTTGTTTGTTAAGAGAGGTCGACCCTCTAAATTATTCGTGAATATTATATTTATGTTGATTCATTTGTTCTTGTGGCTTGTGTTCTTTCAATAGCTTGTAATACTTAAGAAAATATTAAATTTTAAATATTTTAAATAAAATCATAAAAAATAAAATCAAATTTGTTATAAAATTTTTAATTTCAATAACCAATTAAGTTTTAAATTTGACAATTATCAATATATATCTAACATTGTAAATACAAGTTCATAAATAAAAAATAAAATAAAATTTGCAATCAATAATCTTCAAAATATATATATATATATATATTATATATATATATATATATATATATATATATATATATAATAAATATATTATATATATAAATAATTTGCATAAAAGAGCTGCATTGAATTTCAGAATAAAGAAAACTAAGATAGCTAATGATCAAAAGGGAATCTAGCACAAATAATAATGAAATATTAAAGAAAAATAATATTTATTTATAAAAGGACCACCAAGTGATATATAAC
>CM039725.1:32839346-32989744 GCA_022539455.1 Dendrobium nobile
TTTTCAAAGGAGTTGTAAAAATGCTTCAATAACAACCTCTCCCAACAAATTTCTATCCTACAGCTGGATGACCAATTGGATTCCTGTCTTCAAGTTGTTGGCTCTGCTGGTCGGCCACAAACTGACGACAATCTAGACATGGGTCAATCTTAGAAATCTCAACATGACAAGTCCACCATAGCTAAAAGGTGCTAAGAAAGCACACCATTCCCCCAAGTCTAATTGATCCTTCCCTCTCTTGGCTGCTGGAGCATTCAGCGTTTTAACAAAACTTAAAAAGTTATAGCCTGTAAGAATTTGATTGCCTCTCATGACCTCGATATGTTATGTATCCTGGAAGCTAAAGTTTCTTCTCATTATCTCCTGGACCCTTGGTTCATCAAAACTCATCAAGTCTTCCTCAATGAACATAGCTGTAACAAATTTTGTTCCTCTTCCTCTGGAAGGATCTGGTTGAAGTGGAATCACTCTTCTATCTCTTTTACGCCTATTTTATTTAACTCCTAGTTGATTCATTGGACTCTCCTCTTTGGAGCTTTACCCCCCATGCTTCTATCGGTTGTGTATGCTGCTAATTCTCTTGGGGATAGGACCCTTTTGTGGCAGCAACTTACGATTTTGACTGACTCTATTTCCACCCTTGGGATCATTATAGGTGATTTCAACAATTACAGAGATCCTAAAGATAAATCGGAGGGAGCTCCGATGCATTTCAGCATATTAGGGGAACTTAATATGTGGGTGTCTAAATCTGGCATTATTGATCTTAATTCGACTGGTTTGAAGAATACTTGGTTTAATGGGCGTGTGGAAGACCCCATCCACATAAAACTTGGCAGGATGCTTGTTAATCAAAAGTGGCTTGATAGCTTCCCTTTTTCATATTACAAGTTGGTTCCCCCCATCTGTTCTGACCATTCTCCCTTGAAACTTAAATCGGGTCATGTTTCTATATTGGCTGACATATTTCAATTTAAAAACTTTTGAATTAGGATGACTGGATATTGGGAAGTTCTTATTTCTTCCTTTGCTACTCATCATGAGGGAAGTCCTATTTCTAATTTGTATGATAAACTTAGAGCTCTTAAAGTTAATTTTAAAAAATAAGAATCGGGCTAATTATCATTTCATCAAAGCTAGACTTTTGGATCTTAATCACAAGCATAAGGTTTGTTTGAACCTCATTCAATGTAATCCTCTGGATACTCACCTTAATGCTTCTCTGAAAGAGATCAATGCTAACATCTCCTTGCTTCATGGAGCGTTGAGCTCCTAGATCATCCAAAGGGCTAAGGCTAAGTGGTTACAAGATGGTGAGGATGACTTGGGTTTTTTGTATGTTCGCATTAAGACTAGAGCAAATTCTTCCCATATTAAAGAAATCAATACTGATGAGGGGCACTTTTCTTCTCCTCCTGAGGTTGCCAAAGCTATTATTGAGCATTTTAAAAAGCTTTACAATCCTCCTGAGCATTGTGGTTCTACTAAGTCTAATTTCACTTGTGGTGATACAAATCCACCTCACCTTATTGATTCTTTGGTGGATCATGTCACTGACCAAGAGATTAAAGAGGTGGTTTTTGCTAGACCTTCCTCTTCTTCTATGGGGCCTGACGGCTACACTTTTTAGTTTTACAAGGGGTCTTGGGACATTATTGGTCTTTATGTGACCAATGCTGTTAAAAATTTCTTCTCTACTGGTCATCTTCCTAGATGCGCAAAAGGAACTGCTATTACCCTTATCCCTAAGCACCAGCATGCTTCTAATATTTCTAACTATCCACCCATTTCTCTTTGTAATGTCATTTATAAGATTATTGTAAAGATCCTTGCTAATCATTTAAGAAGCATTATGCCTCACATTATTCACAAAATTTAAGCCAGGTTCAATTCAAAGAGAATTTCTTCAGACAACATAATTTTGGCCAATGAAATTTTAAACGACTTTAATGGGTCTTCTTCCAAAAAGTTTTTTTTTGTGCTAAATTGGATATTCGTAAAGCTTTTGACTATGTGTCTTGGGATTTCCTCATATCCAGATTGCAGGTGAAGGGTTTTTCGAAAAAGTTTATCTCTTAAATTAGGAGTTGTGCTTATGATGTCCCATTTTATGTTTGCATTAACGACGCTCTTGAGGGTTTTTTCACATCCATTGCTGGCTTGAGACAAGGCTATCCACTTTCCCCTCTTTTATTTGAAGTTGTCATGGATGCTTTTTCTTGCTCTTTAGATGCCAGTTCTTTTTTGGGATTTCCTCATAGTTAGAGCTCCCTTAATCATCTTCTATATGCTGATGATCATGTGCTGGTTTTTGGGATTTCCTCCATTGCCAATGCCTTTGAGCTGACCAAGATTTTAAACAATTTTGCTAATGTGTCAGGCCTTCACCTTAACAATGCTAAGTGCTCCATTTTATTCTCTAAGAACACCTCAGCTACAAAATATATCATCAATATTCTTGGTTTTTCCCCCACAGAACACTCCTTCAAATATTTGGTATTGTCCATATCCACCAAAAAACTTAATTCCTCTCACTTCCAACAACTACTGAGTAGAATTTCTACTCCACTTACTGTTTGGAAAGTCAAATTTTTCTCTTTTGCAAATCGTATCCAATTCTTGTGGTTTACTATTGCTAATACTTTAGCCTACTGGATAAGGGGAGCGATTATACCTAAATTTTATTGTAAATTCATTGATAGATTGTGCTTAAGATTTCTTTATCATGGCTCTATTGAGGGTAAGAAGCTACATCTGGTAGATTGGCATAATACCTGCTTACCAACTTGTTTTGGGGGACTTGGGATCCCGAATATTTATTCTCTTTCACACGTGTTTGGCTGCTCCTTTATTTGGAGGATATATAATACCAACTCTTTGGTATTTGACTAGTTTAATCTCAAATATACTTTCCCCCGGAAGCCTATTCCTTCTACTTCTTCTAAATTTTGGAAGTTCATTCATTGTGTTGCGGCCAAGATCAAAGATAATTTTAAAGTTAATGTGATTGCTGAGAGTAGTAATTTATTTATGTTTTGGGACACTTGGGTGGATGGGAAGATGCTTGCTGAGTTTTTTTCTCCCCTTTCTGATCAATATGTGTTTATTTGTGATTATGTGGTTGCGGGGAGCTGGTGCTTACCGGGTTTCTTTCCCTTGTCGATTAGTCAACTCATTTTAGCTATCCCTATTTTGGACTCTTCTTTTGCTACTTTAGATTCGAGAGATAATACTAAACCTTGCTTTAAAACTTTTAGACTCAACTTCTTTGATGGGTTGCAAAAAAGTTGATCGGTTTAGATTTATTTGGCATAAGAGAGTTGCCCTTAGATATTCTTCGTGTATCTGGCTTTTGGTTCGGGATGGGTTAAAGATGGCTGGTATCTAGCCAAGAGAAATATTATCAATCATTCTACTTGTTCTCTTTGCTAGCTTGAAGAGGAAAATAGTTCTCATATGTTCTTTCATTGTGATTTTTCTTTTGCAGTTATTTCCCATCTCCTTCCAATTCTGGAATGTTTTTTGTTTAGGCCCTCACTGTTGCAAATTTTCAATTTTTTGGAGGATATTGACATTTATAACACGGTTGAGAATGATTTTTGTTTTGTTTTGTTTTTTTTTTTTGTGATTAGCTGTGCAATTTATTTTATCTGGAGGGATCGAAATGACATAAGATATGCAGGTTTAAAAGTTTCTTATCTAGAATTGTGCAGCAAAATGGCTTTGGTTATATCTAGCAAAGTTGCTAGGTGGAAGTATGTTGATTTTCACTATGCCTCGTTTCCTTCATGCTTTATTTGAGGTGGAGTAGTTCTGGTTGCTGCTTATATGGACGATGATGAACGGAACCTGCTTTGTGTTTTGCATACCCTTGGACGACCAATCTGCATCAGTTCATTGGTGGTATATCATTTGGCTTAGCATGTTAATTTTGCACCCTATTTTCCGCTCGTGTTCTGGTCTATTGGCAATCGGAGAGATTTTCATTACGGTAATGCTGGTATCGAATAACTGAGCTTCCTGGCTCTGATGTTTTGTTTGTCCTTTGGCGGGTTCCATCCTTCTTGAGTCCTAAAGCTTTTGTGCTCATTTTGTTCAATTTTGGGCTTCTAATCTTAATTTTTTCTTTGTATCTGGTTTTGGGTTATTTTTTAGGCTCTTTTTTGTAAGCATATGAGTTTTTGCTATACCATCAATATACGGGCTTAGTCCCAATTTTTCCAACAAAAAAAAAAAGTTAATCCATAAGCTACATACTTCAACATAACTAATTTTTAAGATATATGTGTTTATTTTTAAAGTGGTTGTCCATTTATAGAGGCATATAATAATTTTGCAGCTTGTTTGCTTACATTTTCCTTGGTTATTCAAATTTCTAGGACTTTGTGAATTGTTATTATTAGTATTTCTTATGATTCAAATAAACATTTCATCATTTTTTTCTTGTCTTGTATAGTTTGTATAATTTGAATGACTTGTATGTGAATATTTGATGTAAATTTATTAAAGATTTCTCTAGTTCTACCTCCTCCTTATGAGTCCACATTCAATCATTTACAACAAAATTTTGTACAACTTACTCCTTATGTTACTTTGAATGATGAAATTATAGCTTTGTTTGGGACAATTTTCTTACTATTTTTTGAAGCAGTTATTTAGTACAAAGATTTTGCTTTTGAAAGTAGTAAAAAAGCTGTCCCAAATGAAGCTTTTTAGTACGAATTTCTTGTTCACTAATGAGACAAATTTACTTGTGATGATTCTTGAATTATTCTTTAAGTGGCACAATATATATTTCATGATTTATTTGATAAGAATCAAATGGCTAAATTTCTTACAAATCAATTTGTTTAAGTCAAGTAGTGAAATCAAAATGTTTTGGATGTTAGGCAAAAAAATCAATAATTCTATAAGAGGTGGAACTTATTATTGTTGTTATGTGTTCTCTTATGTGGTGGAAATTAGACTTATCAACCTATGAATTTTATTTTAATTTAAGCAATTATAGCTCATCCTCTTATTATAGGTGTCTGCTATTGCTTATGAGTTTGATGATGTGATTCAACCAATTGTTAGGAGCACTTTGGTGCAATTTAATTATGAAATGCTTAAAGCCCCCCATAACTACTTCACTTTATATATATAAGAAGAGAAACCAATTAGACTAGATTAACAAATTGATGACCAAAGTGATAAAATTGCAAACAATTATTTGAACAAACACCAGCTAGTAAGATATATAATATATATCACAGTACATGATATTTATTATTTCATCAACTTGTATATATTATTTTTTTTCAAACCAAACTCAGCATAATATGAAGAATCATATATACTCCGTGGGTTTTATCTATATATATATATATATATATATATTATTTTTTCAACTCAAGCCCAACATAGTCTATAGGACCATAGGGAATGAATAGATCTGCAAAAAATCCCTTCTTTCTTCTAGGATTGCATCCCATATCTTTGCATAATTGATCATTATACCAAGTGTGAACGGAAGTTATGCAAGATCTACGATAACACTCACTTGAATTGCCAGAATATGTCTTATAGTATTTGTCCCACTCGAGTATATTCTTCTCCATTTTTCTTTTGCTTGGCAATATGAAGCCATCATCAATGAAGCAAGCTAGCCACCTCGCTCTTATTTCTGTAGTGTAGACATTGGATATGCTCTCAGAATAACCAATGATGGCCATTTGTGGAATTTGTGGATGTATGCACTCTCTACATCAAAGTTAGCTTAATAATATAAGTACTTATAATATATAAGTTGCAGTTAATGAGTAGTCATATGCTGAATTCAAATAGTTGAGATGGGGCTAATAATGATAAGTATGAATACCTATAGAGAGGAACTATCATATCTTTTGTGCCTGCCACAACCTTTTGGAACCAAGGAGAAATAAAAATATTTTTGAGTTTTTTATCACCCTTGAACCCAGTAGCATATATCACCAAATCAGCTTTTATCGGGGTGACTTCCTCCTCGATGAGAACTCCATTCTTGCTGAATTCAAAAGTCTTGCTAGGTTTTAAGATAATGCTTCCTTCTTCTACTTTATCATAAAAGTGTTCTGGTAATACTGCAAGCAAACCAGCAGCTACTCCTTGGAAGAAACTATGCTTTGGTATCATATCATATTTCTTCATGGGGATTGTTTTCTTCAAGTAGCTCTCCGTAAACTTTGAAAAGATCCACCTCTAAAATTAAAAGATTTTTTTTTTTAAAATTAATAATTCATATTTGAGAGATAAATTTTGTAGATGTTTGCAAGAAAAATCAAGAAGTCAAAAGTATACCAAAGGTGAAAGGATTGTGGCTAAGAGGCTTAATGTGAGTCCTTCACCCGGCTTGTGTAATAGTAATTCTGAGAAATGATTTAAATACATATAATTTATGGGGATTCCCCATGCTTCCAATTGGGATATATTCCATCTTTTTGTTCGAACTATCATAGTACAGGGGTATCTTGGTCCTATTGATAAGCATTGAGATAATTTTCATTAGATTTTTAAGATTATACTACTTTTAATAGTACAATATGATGTGAACATGATCCCATGCTATCGATATTTTTTAATCATATGATATTATGTGAAGAATAGAAGAAAAATAAATAAATTGTTTAAAGAATTACCATTAATCTTAGCACATTCTGCAGCAATGTCTAATGCTGATTTGAGATATCCTACTATGATGACTTGCTTGTCTTTCACTAATTCTGTCACGGCTGTGCTATCCATATTAGAGTAATCCATAGAATGAATCACTTTACCATTAAAGACCTCTGGATCTTTATTTTTTTGGAAATGTTGGTATATTTGGCATTCCACTGAAGCGTCCAATGCATAGAATTACGAAATCTATTATATGTACCTAATTTTAGAAAGAAGAAGAAGAAAAGCATAACTCGAAAAAAATGATAATAAGCTGTGACAGTTATTGTCCTTTATTTTTTTTTTAAAAAAAAAATTTATTGTCCTTTTAAACCTTCTAAAAATCACAAAGCTCACCTTGGCCTCTTGGTTGAGAGTTTATGCTTCCAACTAAGAGGTATTGGGTTCGAGTCTTTCTGTATGCGTTGCGTGTGTGAGTTTGCCTTAAATGGCCTAAATGTCTAAAAGAAAAAAGAATATTAAATTCTTATTGTCCTTCTAAAGATAATAAGACAAAATATTTCAAATTAGAAGATATTTAAACAAACAAAAAATTAACTCGGTTGAAAATTTTATATTACCAAAATTTAAAAAAATATTATCTTTTTGTTTTTTTATAGCTCACAAAATTTTATTTTTAATATCATAATACAAATTGCATATAAATATCTCAAAAAATTTGACGAAGATATCATTGAACAAAAATAAATGGTCAAGATCGACTCCAAATTCTTAGCCGTTGTTTTAAAATTAGTGCAATTTAAAAATTGATTTCTCACATACTTTGTTTATTATTTATTATTATTTTATTTATAGAACACCAATCTCAAAGCAAATTCATTTGTTTCGGATACTGTAGTACTGGATGTTTTCATTTTATTCTTATTAATTACCTCTACAGTTCCATCCTCTTGCCGCACTGTAACATGCCACACCCCTCGCCGCCCGCCACCAAACGCGCCGCCGGTCCCAGCCCACAGATCCCACGCCTCCATCTCCTCCTCCGCTACACCAACATACTCTATCCCCTCCACCTTCTCTCCAAACCTCACATGTCTAATAAGATCAAATCGTTGAGCATAGGATTCTAAATACTCCATCACCTGCTTACTATCAGGACAAGGCTCCGTCACCTTCTCCGGCCACGGAAAGTCGGAGAATTGGTAATCCCATCTTGCCGTCTGTAGCCGAGTTGACGCCGACGTGCTCTTCCACAGGCCGCCGATGCTTCGATCGGCCTCGAAGACCACCGACTGGAATCCTCTCTCTAGCAAGTATTTACATGCTGCAAGGCCACTTACGCCGGCCTCGATAATGCAGACTCTCTTCTTCTGCTCCATGGCTGCTAATCTCTGTGTGACTCTGTTAGACTATTTTGAGTCTATTACAATTTATTAGAGCTTTGGCTGCGATTTGGTAAAGGGTTGAGGACGACTTTTTCGGTGAATTGATTTTTTTAATAATTTTAATGTATTTTACTTTAGTAATTTTAAATTTGATTTTTTAATCGAGTTGAAGACTTTTCGGCACTCTTAGTAAAAATAATTATTGAATGATGCGACTATAATTTGGACCTTATTGCTAGAATTTATTAATATGAATTTTTAAATTCATTATATATATATATATATATATATATATATATATATATATATATATATATATATATATATTAAATAAATTTTATTAATAAACCAAAAGAAATTACAGGAAACAAAACAATAAAAGCGACCAAAAAATAAGGAGTACTACAAGCTAAAATTGGGCTCAGTAAACAGTCCAAGCTTCTAACGTCCAAGCCGTCCCGCACGGACCATCCAAAAATAATCGGTTGCCACCAGCTTAACGACCGGGACGCGAGCCCCGACCACATCATTGCCCTCAGCCACGCGTAGTACCAAATCGAACATTAAAGCCAAGCCTTCGAAAAGATAATCAACATTATGAAAATCCAAAAAGCACTTCAAATCATCTTTTATGACAACCACACCCCCAAAACTTCCCTCGAGTGGCATTGGAAGAACAAACAAGGGAAAAATCATTATCCGACTCAGAAAATTCAGAATAAACCTCCTCCGACGAATCAATCAACCAACTGTTCTGATCCTTAATTTCTTTACCCGAAGACTTCCCCACCCAATCAGCCATCACAAGTGTACCAACCTCTTTAACAGGAATCTCAACTACACTGTTAACACGCTGAAACCCTTCCTCTAAACTCAGCGATGGGCACACAGCCTCAATCCCACTCGGATCCACACCAGCAAGCTTGTCATCCCCAGCACCACCTTCCGCATTCTCTATCACCTTATCATCCCCAATAGTATTCATATCATGAATAGGCAAACTATCAGAAGTCTCAACATTCACATTAGCATAATTAACTTCCGGCACCAAAGCAATTGCCGAAGACTCCAAAATCACGCCCTGCCTAACGCCCCCATCCAGCAACACGGGAATGAAAGGTATGGCATTAGGAGATAAAAAGGATTTATCAGCGACCAGCGGCACACCGTTACAGTTATTCACATCCAAAGAAACAACCAAATTATCCTGTGACAAGCCAACATCGTTAGCACAAACCACAGGTTCAACAGATGGCAAGTCATCCCCACAGAATTTACTTCAGGAACAATAACCACAACTTCATTTACACCCTTAATGCCATTCACACCACCTAAAGGAGCAATAATTTCCACAGGAACATCCACAACAAAAGGAAGAACAGGAACAGTACCCGAAATACACTTACCAGAAATATGCCCTAATTTTTTACAAACACCACAAAAATGAAGAAAATCGTCAAAGACTACCTCTTGAGCATACCCTAACGAATCAGATCCTAACCACACTTGCTTAGGATAATTTTTAGTAATATCGATTTCAACTAAAACACGGGCATTCGAAGGACGAGATCCAACCGACGTAGCTTCGTCGATTTTCAGAGGTTTGCCAAATAACTCACCCAGCCCAAAAAGGATCCTCGGAGCAAAGAAATGTGGACGGAGGTGAGGAAAAGAGATCCATATCGGGATGATCGGCGACTCGACACCGATATCCAAAGTCGGCGACCATTTCGTAAGTTTCATATAACAATTGAAAACCAAATAAGAACGGTGACAAAAAAAATTCTACAGTAATCTAAATCATTCTCCAATTTTATCAAAATATGGGTAGAATCAAGAACAGTAACTGATACCTCACCATTCAACTTTAGGTTAAAAAAAAATTTTCGAATCGCATCAAGAGGAGGACGTTTAGCCGGGAAGAAACCAACCAAAGAAAACCTAAATGGTTCCGCTAAAGCCCTAATTTCTTCATCAGAAACCCACAAAGCAGGAAGACCACGGAAGGTAGACTGCTTCAAATCAGGAAAGGAAGAAGTAAAACCAGCAAGAGCTTGAAGAAAAGACTTAGAATGAGAAACCCCCCCAAAAAAATCAGGATCTCTCAAAATAGACGAAGGCATGCCGAAAATGCTGGAATAAAGGTAAGAAAAACCACACAGACCGAAGAGAACAAGAAAACAGAGGAGAAAAAACTTTCCTGAACAAGTAGAACCGAAAAACCCCTGCCGATGGCAGGGAAACGCCGCGACGCCACCCAAGAAAAACCCTAGGGTTTTCTCGGAGAGCTCCCAAACCCAAAGCCAAGCTGAGAAGCAACCTAATTCATTATTTTATATATAGAAAGATTAAGGATCATTTATTGTTTAACAAGCAGCTTGTTAAGATAATGAAAAATACCCTCGTCTGATGCCGACGAGACAAGGTCACACTCGGTTTTCCCAGATTACCCCGGTTTGATTTCGGGTTTTTGGGTCAACTCAAACCTGATCTGATTTTCTAAACGGGTCAAAATCTCGAACTCGAACCAGACTTGTATGACAATGGGTTGATCCTAATTCGGAATTTTTCGGGTTGAGTTAGGATTTGTTTGGGACGACTAGCATTTTATAAAGTTGGTTTGTGAAATTATTATGGAGGAAATAAATTAACTACTTTGGTTTCAAAAAATAATTTTCCAACACATAAACTTTTGAAAAACAATAAAAAAATAGTAGCTAAATAAAATTATAATAATTTTCTTGGAAAACAAAGCAACCAAAAAGTTGTCCTAAAAAAACACTTAGTTTGTGTTATCACTAATATTTGCTCTAGTAGAAATCATTATCCGGAAGTTCATGAATTTAATTTTAAAAGTTTTTATTTAAATATTATCAAAAGTTTTTTTGTAGACTTATCAGTAATATATTTTTTTTAAATTAAACTAATTTAGAAATATAAAAGAAATTATTAAATTTTAAGAAATTTTAACTAATATATTAGTTAATACGAAAATTTATAATAAGGTCAACTTTTTTTTATTATAAAATTTCAACTAAATTCATCCTTTATTCAAAGATAAAATTATACCATCTTATACTTTATTTATCTTGTAACATTAATAGAATTAAAATGTTTTAAGTCAAATATTCTAAATTAATTATCATATTTATTGATATATCATCTAATTATATATAATTATTTCTACTATATCACCCATTTGAATAAATATTTTTTACTTATTTTCTATGCTAACATCTAATTATTATGGTATATAAGTAAAATAAATTAATAGAATAGGATGGTTTATTTATAATTATAAGTAACTAGATGGCATATTCATAAACTTGAAATTTTGTTGTGTTATGTTAGTTAAAATTCCTGTTGCGAGGACTTTTCTGCTTTTGCTCATTTCCTGAAAAATTTTCTCTGGCATGAACTTTCTCTCCACCTTCTCTTGGAATTCAACGCTATTGAAGTGGATGTCTGTGTGATCTCTGGATAAAATTTCCTTTCAATCTCAATCCTATCTCTTATTAGTTTTGGATCAGAAGCTGCTTTCATTAACAAGTACAATGCTTCTCAAATGGCAGTCGAATGAAGCTTGCAGTTGCCGATAGTATTTGTTCTTTACTGATTCTATTTCCACACAATAAATATAATTTATTTTCAATCATATATTCATATTCAAGTCAGCCTGACAGCTTTGCCAAACACCAAGTCAGAAATTTTGAAATAGGTTTCAGCATCAGCAAGAGAGGATTGAATTGGCAAGCACATGTGGCAAATTATCTGCTATTGTAGTTGCCGACTGGTGTCGCTGCCGCCATTGACAGCTCATCGCTAACCATCACCCACCGTCACCACCACCACCAACCGCCGCCACCAACATCCACCACTGTTGACCACCTATCATTCGTCTCGAGCTGCTAGAACCTACTAACGACCACCGTTAGTTGTCATTTGCCAACTACCAATGACAAATCATGATCTCCTCCTCTTCATGCCTTTCGCCGAGTGACTCTACTATTATTGATACCTTTTTCGACGAGCTCTCATCATAAATCATGATGCCTTCTCCTAGGACTTCTGAGCTCCCGTCTCCATAAATCTCCAATCAAGACGTCCACTTCAAATCCTGTTGCTCCCATGATTCCTGCTGTGATTTCCTCTTTTACTTCATTGAGTTCTCCTAGGATTTCGAGTAGAGCTCGAGTTTGCAATAGATGAACAAGTCGAGTTCGAACTCAATACATGAGGTCGGCTCAAGCTTGAGCCTATTGTCTGACTTATGAGCAAGATTTGAGTTAGTTGTGACTTAATCTTGACTCGACTCGTTCACACTCTTAAATTTTATTATCATTGAGATGCCTAAAAGTAGAGCCTCGGTATCTACAGCAAAAATACATGAATCATAGAAGAGGAGTATGCCAATCTTTGTACAACCACACCATAACTGTCAAAGCATTTGTTGTATTGGTTATGTTGTTCACATGTTTAGTTTATCTTATATAGGTGTTTCAGTAAATTTGCATTAGAGGCTTATTTGTGTAAGCGGAACCCCGTTAGGGTGGGCGAATTATTATGTCCGGTCACCAGACGTCCGGACATCCAATCCAGACGTGCCATATCACCCAAATACATCGGGACCCGGTGTATTTGGGTGATGTGGCGCATCTGCCCCCGGAAACTACTGCATGGGCACTGTCCACTTGCACCCCCGATAGTTACTTATAAATTTACCCCCTGAAAATTAAGGATGATTCCGCCCCTGTAATAACTAAATATGTATTTCCCTTCCGGACCCCCTGTGGAGAACAAAAACCATGGATGTTAATATTACAGGCTGCAGGCTCGCAAAGGAATTTCCATTCCTAAAGATGGATTGCCAACAAAGTTCCTGTTGTGGAAAGATATTGTGGAGGCTACTGTAGAAAGTCATTCCGCAAGCAAAGACCTTAAATGTGTTCTTTATTCTCTTATATTTATTATCATCTAGAAATGAGATAGGGGCGACATCATGAAATTGGGAAGATTTTGTAATATTTTATTATCCTTCCAGGGGTTGTTAGCAAACATTGCAAATGTCATTCACGATAAAGAGTATTTTTTAAAAATTTTCATTGGTAGCATAGCCCTGAAAGCACTATATCCATCAAGTACTAGAATGACTAATTTAGATTTCGTTTGAGACGACTTCTTTATTGTTTCTCAAAGTAGCTTTTTAGTACAAAGATTAAAATGTTTGTACTAAAAAGCTACTTTAAGAGAGAATAGAAAAGCCATCCTAAACGAAGTCTTAATTGTAATTCTCATGATATAAATCAAGTCTAACATCATATGGTGTAACTTATACTTGATTTTTGTATTTGGAGCATGAACTTCTAAACTTTTCTGTGTATAAAAATGATGGCTATTACGAAGCTACATGTACAAAATATTTAGCACTCTTGATAAATTATTCCTTTCAGCCAAGTAAAAGTCCATTATACATTAACAATCTTCGACTTTGAATACACTATATTTATGTAAAATTCAAATTTATTAGATATAATTTCACTTAACAAATAAAGTTCTACATATGAAATATATATATATATATATATATATATATATATATATATATATATATATATATATATATATATATATATATATTACTTGTATAATTTGAATGACTTGTATGTGGATATTCATATAAATCACAAGCTTTTTGATGATGTGATAATGAGGTATGTAGATTTTTAACTTGGTAATAAAATAATAATATATTTAAATCCATAAAGGCATTTATTTGAAATTTTTAAGAAATTAAATGTAAAAAAGATAGGGCCATTTAAAATAATGCAACACATTAGATCTAATACCTACAAATTAAAATTTTCAATAACTTATTCTATTAATTTAAATTTTAATGTATTTGATTTACCTTATTTAATGAGTTTGTGATGCGGAACATTTTAGTTATAGTATTCCTTAGAAATAATTGATCTAGTTTTATACGTGTTTCTAGAAAGTTCTCATGTTAACATATATATAAAATGTTTTAGTAGGAAACATTATCAATAAAATATTATTATCTTTGAAGTTTTAGAAGCTTGTTGTGTGTCTTTGTTCCCTGGATTGGAAAATTCATCAAGCAGATCCGGTTCTTCCACCGATCCCTCACATCAGTTGGTATCAGAGCCATGAGCTTGTGAAGAATGATGGACTGCATAAGAAGGCGGGTTGTCGACGACGATCAAAGCCAAACAAAATTGGCAGTTGACAACGATCGATGCTGAAAGAGATGGCAGTCGAAGATGAAGAAGACGACTATCATCCGCCCCAACTCCCACTCCAATGGCGAGATCCACCACCTCACTATCCTCACGAAGAACAACGCAAAAGAAGAAGGGCGGTTGACGATCATCGATGTTGTGAAGCCCTTCGGGCAGCTCAAGTGATTGCATCCCTTGACCGGATGGATGCTTTATTTATCAATTTCGATCATTCTATAGAACAAATATGCACACATGTAATAAAACTATCATCGGACATCTACCTGCACTCTTATTCCAACCACTACTCATATTGCAATCCCGAGAGCCTACACTCATTTTAGTTCACCCGAACGGCCGCTACCGCTCCCACCACTAGGACACCAATCCAGACGCGCCACATCATCCGGATACACTGGGTCTCGGATGTATCTGGATGACGTGACACATTTGAATTGATGTTCGAACGAATCCGAACAACGGACATAATAATTTTCCCACCACTAAAGAGCATTCCGTCCTTGGCCCTATCCACTCCAGCTCAAGAAGAATGGATGAAGACGGCATCCCAGATACAAATTCTCTCAGTAACACCAACATCGTCTGATTGGCCAAACCTCCTCCGCTCCCGCCCAACCAGCCCGCTCCTCTAAATAATCCACTACCAGTCGCCCACGCTTCATGAGAACGAGCTGCCCTCGCCTCCGATCCTGCCCCTATGGCCCGCACACAATCAGGGCGCGATCAGGAATTCAAATAGCTACTTCTCGAGATCTAATGGGGTTATGCTTATGAGTCATAGCGATGATTATTTTCCAGATTCATAACTTCCTCTAGAACAAACCCACAATTTTGATTCAATCCTTAATGATTCTTCTCCAATAGACACATCTCTGGGTGGGGAATATTTCCCCAAGCCTTCTGTCGCTCAAGTCTTCCGTCCTCCAGAACTCCCTAACCCGCATGACATCATTTTTGATCCATGCATTCAACTGATCGTGGATGCCAATCTGCCATTACCGCCCGCACAGACAGAGCTCCCAAATGATATTGATGTGTGTGGCAAGACAAAGCCGATCTAGCGCCATGCTCACAAGCTGCTTGACGTAATGACTAAGGGCAGTTGGGTATTAACGATTTCTTTGCTGAGATTGATTTAGTATTTCAGAACAACAACAGGACATCATCATAGAAGTTGGAGGGGCATACTCTCGGGAAGGCAACATCTCCTACATCTCCACTATCATGGCAGCCTTCCATTAATGTTCTTTCTTTAAATGAGAAGCTACAAAGATTACCTCAAGTTTACATTATTCATCTTGCTCTGCAAAATGATTCCACCGGGTTAATCTTAAGTTGGATATTGCATGAGTACTCAAAGTTTCATGGTCATTCATCAGCTGTTGTTACAGGAAAATCAATTGATCTTGGCAATTCATTAGGCATAGAAGTTGTTACTAGACGTGGTGTTGCAACTGATGCTCTATTAGGTGAATATGAAAAATCTATTGGGGATGTGTTTGGTACAATAAGAAATCCTAATAGCTTGGACATCCACTAGCTATTAGGATATATATATATATATATATATATATATATAATGCCCATAGTATAACTTAGGATATACTGTACCTAGATTTATTTTATCTCTTTTATATCTATAAATGTAAGCTCTGTACATTCCTTTTGGATCATCAATAGAATATTTTATATTCCTTGTTCTTGCATCTGTCTTCCTCTTCCTTCCGCCAGCTGCTGGGTTTCACATGGTATTAGAGTTATTTTTTTCCATGGCAGAACAAGATTCAGCGGCGTCACAGCCCTCTCAATCCTCCATGTCTACAGCTCTATCTCAATTCAATGTCCCACCCTCGTTAAAGTTCTTGATCTCAAATCTAAAGAACTTGGTGCCCACCCAACTCACCGCCGACACCTACGCTATTTGGCGTCTTCAGCTTCTTCAACATTTCAGCGCTAATTGCTTTGCCTGTCACCTGACCAGCGATAACCCATGTCCGATCGACCCCTCCAGCTCTGATTTTCATCTATGGAATCTTGTTGACAAGAACCTCATATCCGCCCTGCTATCTACTATCTCCCTGTCGTACTCCCATACGTAATATCCTCTTGCTCAGCTTAGGACATATGGGCGGTTCTTGAGAAACGCTTGCAACCAACCAGCAGATCCCGGGTCATCCAACTTAAACATGAACTACACCAACTCCAAATGAAAGATAAGTCTATGCAACAGTATCTCGCTAATATCAAGCTTCTTGTGGATAGTATCGCCTCAACCGGCTCCAATATTGACACCGAAGATGTCATTATTTACATCTTGAATGGCCTCCCTACCTCCTACAACTCCTTCAAAACTGCGATCCGAACATCACTCACACCCATTGATCTTGATGTCCTACATGCCCTATTATGCAGTGAAGAAATAAATCTTCAAAATGAACAACAAAAAGAATCGGGTATTCCTACTGACACGGTGGCGCTTCAAGCCAACTAGAAAAATCAACCTCGCAGACGATTCAATTCAAGATCCACGAAAGGGAGGTCCTCGCTCGCACGCTGGTCTTCAACCACATTCCTGCAAGCAACACCAAACTCTTCCTCCTCCGATCGTCCCACCTGTCAGATTTGCGGCAAAATCGATCATCTAGCACTTAACTCCCGGCACCGATGTAATCTTAAATACGCGCTGACAACTTCCAACCCCCCTCGTGCATTTCTTTCGCAATCTCCCGTGACGTCTGCCTCGGACTGGATCATGGACTCCGGTGCCTCTACTCATCTCACGCCTGATCTCACACATCTTAGTAATCCGTCCGTCTACAATGGTGCTGACTCTGTCTCCGTTGCAAATGATAATACTCTTCCCATTCAACACTCTGGCAACGGCCTTCTGCCGCTCCCGGATTTCGCACGTAAGCTACAACTCAGAAACATTCTTCACGTTCCAAAACTATCTCACAATCTCTTGTCAATTTCCAAACTAACCACTAATAATCAAGTATCTATGTATTTTGACAAGAACGGGTTTCGCATTCAGGATCACAGGGACAATCGCACTCTTCTGCATGGTCCTCTGCATAACGGGCTATATCAACTCTGCAGCACTCAACAAAACCCATCCACCGCTCTTCAAGTGTCCACTACATCCAACTCTCTCTGGCACGCTCGTCTTGGACACCCTCACAATGGGCTGCTTTTCACTTTATCAAAATATATTCCAAACATTTGTACCTCTTCTCCCTCTCTTGCTTGCATTTCTTGTAATATGGCAAAGAGCCACAAGCAAAAGTTTAATAAAAGAATGACAAGTTCTTCTAAACCTTTCGAACTCATTCACTCAGACGTTTGGGGTCCTGCCTCGCAGCAATCATTTCTTGGATTTAAGTATTATTTGATCTTTATTGACGACTACACAAGATATTCATGGCTTTATTTTTTACACATCAAGAACGAAACACTCTCTAAGTTCAAACATCTTTATGCTCTAATCAAAAATCAATTTCAAACTACACTCAAAACTCTCAGATCCGATGGCGGCAGAGAATACATAAATAATGAGTTTCAAGAATTTCTAACAGCTAATGGTATTAATCATCAACTCAGCTGTCCGCACACTCCCGAACAAAATGGTCTCGCCGAAAGAAAGCACCGCCATCTTCTTGAACTCACTCGAACTCTATTGCATGCTTCCAATCTTCCTAACTCATTATGGGCAGAATCTCTCACTACGACAAATTACCGATAAATCGTCTTCCGTCCAAAGCTTTTTCTCTTCACTGACCGCATCAAAGATTGTTTGGACACATTCCTAGTTACTCGCATCTTCAGACTTTTGGATGTCTATGCTTCCCGTGGCTTTGTCTGCAAGCACCCCACAAATTAGCTCAATGCTCTAAAGAATGTGTGTTTGTCAGATATTCCTCGTCTCACAAGGGCTACCGGTGCTTAAACTTGCATACCAACAAAGTCTACATCTTTCGTCACGTCGTCTTCCATGAGAAACAATTCCCGTTCAAGAACCTCTCTATCAAATCTGGTACTCCTGATTTTCCTTCTTCACCACATCTGTTAATTCCTGCATCAACTATCACTAATCAACCCTACAAGTCTCCACAGCCACTCACTATTTCTTCTAGTTCTGATTCTCTAATGCCGCATGCTTCCACACCTCAGTCTCAACTTTCCCCTGCCCGAGCCCTTGACCAATCTGATGCAAATTCTAGTAACATTCCCATCCAACCCTCTCACCACATGCAGACACGCTTGAAATCGGGCATCTCAAAATCAAAACAGTTTTATGACCTCATGACTATCACATCGTTAACGGACACTCCAACATCATATAATCAAGACGTCAAGCAACTTCACTGGCATTTGGCTATGTCAAACGAATTTCTTGCCATACAACGGCAAGGAACCTGGTCTTTAGTTCCGCCACCCACAAACAAACCAATTTTGGGATGCAAGTGGCTCTTTAAAACTAAATTGTTACCTACAGGTCAACTAGACAAACATAAAGCCAGGTTGGTAGCTCAGGGATTCACCTAGGAGTTTGGCATCAACTACCATGAAACATTCAGCCCAGTGGCCAAAATGCCCACCATTCGGCTTCTCTTTACTCTCGCTCGTCATCACAATTGGCAAATCTGTCAATTAGACGTTGCAAATGTGTTCCTTCGTGGGGAACTCCAAGAAGATATATACATGCGACAACCACCCGGGTTCGCCGACTCACAAAATCCAACCTATGTTTGCAAACTTCACAAATCCCTCTACAGACTCAAGCAAGCTCCAAGGCAATGGTTTCAGAAACTTACCGAATTCCTTCAGAACTTCGGATTCAGGTTCAATCGTTCCGATTCTTCGCTTCTTAATTTTGATAAAAATAAAGTTCAATTATATTTTCTCATTTATGTGGATGATATTTTACTTACAGGAAATGACGAACACACCATACAACAACTTATTCATCAACTTCATTCTCAATTTAAACTCAAAGAACTCGGCAACGTCTCTTTGTTTCTCGGCATTCAAGTTCAATGCACATCAACCGGCTACTTCCTTCACCAAAAACACTACGTGGAAAACCTTTGGCTTCACTAATTGCAAATCAGCCCCCACACCTCTATACCAACTTCACGCAAAAACAACACTGTTGTGGACACCCTGTACACCGACCCACAGCTGTATCGCAAGTTAGCTGGCTCTCTTCAGTATCTCACCATCACTCGCCTCGACATCGCCTTTGCAACCAACTATGTGTGTCAACACATGCATGAACCGAAGACATCTCACTTCAAAGCTCTTAAGAGAATACTCCGCTACATCAAAGGAACCCCTTTGTTTGGATTACCCATTACTCTTGGCGACCTTCAACTCCGCACATATGTCGACGCCGAGTGGGCTGCGGACTCCACCGGCCGGAAATCAACTTCCGGCTACTGTACCTTTCTCGGGACAACACTCATAAATTGGTCTATGAAGAAACAAGCCACTGTTGCCCGCTCGTCTACTGAAGCGGAATATCACTCACTTCCCACAGCCACCTCCGACGTTCTCTGGCTCAGACGTCTAGCCTCCGAACTTCAACTTCCGCAACATAACTCTACGATCATCCATTGCGACAACACTTCCGCCATTGCCCTCGTGCACAATCCAGTTTTTCACGCCAGGACGAAACATATCGAGATAGACTTTCATTTTATTCGGGAACAACTCCGGTGCAATCTCAGTTATTCATCTCAACACCACTGATCAGCTTGCTGATATTCTAACCAAACCCCTTCCACTAGCACACAATTTATGGATCTTCGTCGCAAATTAACAATTAATCAAATGAATAGTTAATTTGAGGGAGCCTATTAGGATATATATATATATATATATATATATATATATAATGCCGGTAGTATAACTTAGGATATACTGTACCTAGATTTATTTTATATCTTTTATATCTATAAATGTAAGCTCTGTTCTTGAAATGTCACAGAAGGTTGGGATCCCAAATTTGTTTGGCTAGAAGATGGGAAAATGATTGCTGTAAAATGTATTTCAAGTCCTTATGAAAAAAATTGCAATAAATATTGAGAACAAAATTTTAGACCCAGGAGGATCTCTATCTTCCTCCGGACAATGCAAGTGACTAACAATTGTTGTGTTGCTTGTTGCTGATATCCATCTATGAACCAACCTCTGGACTAGATGCCCGTGCCGCAACGATTGTGATGAGAACTATTAGGAACACAATTGACACTGGCAGAACATTGGTTTGCACAATTCATCAACCTAGCATTGATATTTTTGAAGCATTTGATGAGCTTTTCCTAATGAAACGTGGTGGAGAGTAGATATATGTAGGCCCACTTGGGCGTAATTCATCTGAACTCATTAGATACTTTCAGGCTGTTAATGGAGTAAGCAAAATAAAGGATGGTTTCCTGCAACATAGATGCTGGAAGTGACAAAATTGGCTCAAGAGAAGAAATCTTGGGAGTTAATTTTGCTAAAATAAACAAGAATTCTGATCTTTATAGGAGGAACAAAGCCTTGATTAACTTGGGAGGATCGCTATCTCTCTTCGGACATCGCAACTCGACGGAGTAGAGGTTTTTTGACGCAAGGGAAGAGTGATGCGAAGCATTTTCGTTATAATATCCTTAGGAATAGTAGATCAAGTTTTATATCTGTTTCTAGAAAGTTTTATGTTAGCTTATATATAGAATGTTGTAGTAGGAAATATTATCAATGAAATATTATTATCTTTGAAGCTTTAGAAGCTTGTTGTGTGTCTTTGTTCCCTGGATTGGGAAATCCTTCAAGCAGATCAAGTTCTTTTGCTAATCCCTCACATCAGTTTGATGTCATTTTCTTAAATATTTCTCTAATTGGACATCCTCCCTATGAGCCCCAATAAATCATTTAGGCAATAAGATCTAGAATACTATGTAAGGAAATTTATTATAAGAGGTAAAATTTATTAGTTTCTTTTATTATCTAATGTGGTGGAATTTAGACTTATCCACTTATGGATTTTATTTTATTTTAGAAAATTATGGCTCCTCCTCTTATTATAGTTTCCTAATATTGCTTATATAAGGCCTCACATTTTTCAATTAGAGTATGCATTATTGAATATTTTTCTTGTTTGAATCAGTGTGACTAAGGTTTACAATATTTTTTATATTATTAACAAAAAAAAGAGAAACCAATTTATTCTTTCCATCAATAGACTGGAGCAGCAAATTGATGATCAAAGTGATAAAATTATTAACAATTATATGAACAAACATCAACTTGTAAGATATATAATATATATCACAATATTATACAATATTAACAATCACCTGTCAATTTGTCAGCTTGATGCCATTATTATTATTTTTCAAATCAAGTTTTACATAATACGAAGGATCATATCTATTATTTTTTCAACTCAAGGCCAACATAATCTATTGGACCATATGGAAGGAATAGGTCGGCAAAAAACCCTTTTTTCCTTCTAGGATTGCATCCCATATCTTTGCACAATTGATCATTATACCAAGTGTGAATTGGGGCGATGCAAGATCTACGATAATACTCACTTGAATTGCCAGAATATGTCTTATAGTAATTTTCCCACTCGATTATATTCTTCTCCATGTCTCTTTTGCTTGGCAATATGAAGCCATTGTCAAGGAAGCAAGCTAACCACCTCGCTCTCATCTCTGAAGTGTAGAGGTTTGATAGGTTCTCAGAATAACCAATGATGGCCATTTGTGGAATTTGTGGATGTATGCACTCTCTACATCAAAGTTATATCATTATGTAAGTATTATGATATATAAGTTATAATTTGTGAATACTCATATGTTGACTTCAAATATTTGAGATGAAGCTAATGGTGATAATTATGAGTACCTATAGAGAGGAACTATCATATCTTCTGTGCCAACCACTATCTTTTGGAACAAAGGAGAAAAAAATATATTTCTAAGTTTTTGATCACCCTTGTACCCAGTGGCGTAGATTACCACATCAGCATTTATTGGGGTGGCATCACCTTCGACGAGGACACCATTCTTGATGAATTCAAAAGTCTTACTAGGTTTTAGGATGATGCTTCCTTCTTCTACTTTGTCATAAAAGTGTTCTGGTAACATACACAACAAACAAGCAGCTACTCCTTGGAAGAAACTGTGCTTTGGTATCATATCATACTTCTTCATCGGGATTGTTTTCCTTAAGTAGCTCTCTATAAACTTTGAGAAGATCCACCTCTAAAATTGAAAGATTTTTTTAAAAAACTTAATCATACATATATAAGAGATAAATTTGGTAGATATTGGTGAGAAAATCAGCAAGTTAAAAATATACCAAAGGTGAAAGGATTGTGGCTAAGAGGCTTAATATGAGTCCTTCTCCTGGCTTGTGTATCAACAATTCTGAGAAACGATTGAAATACATGTAACTTATAGGGATGCCCCATACTTTCATTTGGGATACATTCCATCTTTTTGTTCGAACTATCATAGTACATGGATATTTTGGTCCTGTTGATAAGCATTGAGATAATGTTGTTCTTTAGATTTTCAAGATTGTACTATTTTAATCATAGTGCATATAATATTAACATGATGTGAACATGATCTTAGACTAATGAATTCTTTTTTTCTTTTGTTTATTTTACTTATCTCATTTCACCCACTTATATCCTTATATTAGTTGAATTTTAAAACCCTTTATGATTCTTTTTTGTTATTTGTTCATACAGTTTACTTTTAGTTGTAAAAATGAATGAAGATGAGTGAGGTTTGTGGTTGCATATGTCCACTTTCTCTTTTGTAGCAAGTAAATTTCATCTTGTGAGTTTGCCCTTTCTTATGGTGTATTTTCAAGCATGCTTTCTTCAAATCTATTGTTCTTGATATTATTCTATCTCCAAGTTCAAGGCTCATGACATCAAAGGAAACTTAATTTAGTTATTGAACAAAGTATGTTAGGTTTCTTTTTCTTTTATATTTCCCATGGGTTTCTCCCTCCCTAACTCCTCTTTTCCTAAGCATCTCTCTCGTCATCATTTTCCCTCTTTTTTGATTTTTTTTTCCTTGGATGCTATCGCATATGCAATATGAAAATCCAAAAATTCTAATCATATGATATTATGTGAACAATAGAAGAAAAAGAAGAATAAAAGAAATAGACAAATATTTACCATTAATATTAGCACATTCAGCAGCTATGTCCACTGCCGATTTAAGATATCCCACAATGATGACTCGCTTTCCTTTCACCAATTCAGCAACAGCTGCGCTATTCATATTGGAGTAATCCATAGAATGAATCACCTTATCATTAAAGACATCCGAACCTTTATTTTTTGGAAACGTTGGTATATTTGGCAGTCCACTAAACCGTCCGATGCAGAGAATTACAAAATCCATTATATGCACCTGATTTAAAAAAAGGCATAATTTCAAATAAATAAATAAATAAATATATATATATAGATAAAATAAAAAGTAATAATTACTGTCCTTTTAAGACACTCTAAAGAATATTAAATTAAAACATAGAAATGAAAGAGAATGAATAAATGAATGAGTAAAGTTTTGCCTTTAATTCTTTTTTATCCTATTTTTATTTGCATGTCATTTCCCATGATTATAATAATCATCTAAAAATTAATTAATTATTTATTTTATAATGGTTTTATTATATATGATATAACATATTAATAAATTTATTAATTTATATTATCATCATGTGAACCATTGCTTTTACCATCCTTTTGAGATATAATTATATTTTCATAACAAAGAAGCTTACATAATTATTGATGACTTATTATTATTTTTATAATAATTAGAAATATCAAAATATTTTAATGTAATTTATATCAAGATGATATGACAAAATATTCAAAATTAGAAGATATTTAAACAAATGCAAAAATAAGATCATTGAAATAATTTTGTATTATCATAATGTTTAAAAATATCATAATTTAAATTTTTTTTAACAACTCATAAAAGCTTATCTTTATTACTATAATTCAAATTACTTAAAAATATCTTAAGAAAAATTGGGTCCATGTAAATCCTTGACGAAACTTTTGGCCAAGATAGACTCCACATCATATCGGTTGCTTTAAAATTGGTGCAGTAAAAATATTTAATTACTCATCCACTTACACTAATCTCAAAGCAAATTCTACCGCTTTAGATATCGTGATAAAAGATTTTTCCATTTGATTCATGTTAATTACCTCTACAGCTCCGTCTTCCTCTCGCCGCACTGTAACATGCCACACCCCTCGCTGCCCGCCGCCAAAGGCGTCGCCGGTCCCACCCCACAGATCCCACGCCTCCATCTCCTCCTCCGCTACACCAACATACTCTATCCCCTCCACCTTCTCTCCAAACCTCACATATCTTATGAGATCAAATCGTTCAGCATAGGATTCTAAATACTCTATCACTTGCTTACTGTTAGGATAAACCTCCGTGACCTTCTCCGGCCACGGAAAGTCGGAGAATTGGTAATAACTTCTCGCCGACTGTAGCCGAGTTGACGCCTGCGTGCTCTTCCATAAGCCGCCGATGCTCCGATCGGCCTCGAAGACCACCGGCCGGAATCCTCTCTCCAGCAAGTATTTGCACGCTGCCAGGCCGCTTATGCCGGCCCCGATGATGCAGAGCCTCGGTTTCTTCTCCATGGATGATAATCTCTATTAGACTCTTTTGAGTTTAATTATGAGAGATTTGGCTGCGGTTTGGTTAAGAGGCTGAGGATGGCTGTTTCGGTGAATGTATTATTGTAGGATTTATAATGACGATTGGGTTGATGCTTTTGAGTGGTTCACTTTTTTTTAATTTAATAATTTTAAAATTGATTTTCTATAATGCGGATTGAAGACTTTTTGGCACTTTTTATTTTTTTAAAGACTTTTTGGCACTTTTCATAAAAATAATTTTAAAATATAGTAAGAATGTGTTAGCCAAACAAACTTTTGATAGCTATCTGAAAAGCAAAACATTGAGAAAGGTGTCCCAATTAGGGCAAATTATTAGTTCCTAACACGGATCTAGAAATAGGTATGGATATCCAATTAAAAATTGACACGTGGGCTGCACTTTGACGACACTTTTTGACAGCTCTTTGACTGTGCTTTTGATTGCACTTGGATTGGTACATTTAAACTCAGTTGTTGATGTTAGTTACGTGTGGGATTTGATTGTGCTGATCAATCAGGTTATACTATTATCTTATAGTTGTACAACACTGTGGTGCTATATACTCGAGCACTGCAACGTTGCATCTAGTTGGAGACAGAGAGCAGAGCACTGCGATGCTCCAAATCCTAGCGCTGACACTAAAGTTGGAAACTGAGGTGCTTCAAACCCAATGCCGCGTAGTTGCGAGTCAGGTTGAATAGTTTTCTTTATTACTTTTCATATTTAACTTGAAGGGTTGCGCCCCTTCAGACAAGTTTATGTCTCTTTTTCAGTTATAAGTAGAATGTGTGTTTGATGAGAATAGAGGCAAGAAGACAGTGAGAAAGAGATATGTACAATTTTCAAAAATTTTCATAGTGATTTATTGGTGTGGAGTAGCTTCATGAAGTTTCAATGATTTTGGGGTTTTCACATTAAAATCAAGTGTACTTTTTCCGCTATTTTCTTTTAATTGTTTGTGTTCATTGCATGGTTTTACTTCCCAACAACTAATTAGATAGCTCAAATATTTCACCTAAGATACTATGAAACCTCTTAAAGAAACTAAACTCTTAAACATCGATGCACATTTTAGTGTAATTGTTAGAACTTTATTAAGAAACTCCACAGCTAAGTGTACTCATCACGGAAAAATTTTGGGATGGGTGACCTTCTCAGAAGTTATACCAATATGATAAAACAAAGAGACCCTTAGATTAAAGGGGACAATATCTCGATAGTTAAAAATTTGGGTTGTTACAGATACAAGCTAAAGAGGCAAGTTATCAACAAAGAAGATCCATGAAAATAAAAGATTGGATTTAAAATATTTGTTTTGCTTTGAGGTAGGTGCAATGTATGAATAATCAATCAACAATTTTATTGAGTTGATCTTGAAGTAAATACTAGAGTTTTAAAAATCAATCCCGATCAAAATTTGATAGAGTCTTTTAGCTCACTTAAGAAAATGTGGCTTTATTTATATCTTTTTGGGAGGGTCATTTTAATAAAATTATCCATAATCTAAAACACTATCGAAATATTCATAATGATCCCCTTGATTATAGATCATTTCTCTAGAATTTGAATGTTTTTAATAATATTAATTAGAATTCAATGACATTATGCTCATTGGTACATCTCACAAGCACACAAAATTTATAGATTATTTGATCTTTCAATGAAAATTTAAAAGTTTCCAAATATACTTCTAGTGCTTGATTAAGATCTATTTGGATCCAAATGGAGTCATTTGTGGTGTTGATGAATTTGTCTTGTTCGATGCTCAACTCGATCAACTATAAGTTCATAAAATTTAAAGTGATCTAGATGGTCATAATTTCAATTCCAAAAATTTTCAATTAAAAAATTACCTTGAAATCCATCTTAATCAAATGAATTTTTTGGAAACATATCCCTAATATTTTCTTTAAGGGCTACTGCTGGACTTTCCTGCTTTTGCTGTATGATTTTCTATTATTAGTTTTTGATCAGATGCTGCTTTCATTAACGATAATATGCTTCTCAAATGGCAGTCGAATGAAGCTTGCAGTTGCCAATAATTTTTGTTCTTCACTGAGGTTAAAATGAAAATATAATTTAAAATCTTTAATCTTATAAATTTATGAATAATAATGGTTAATGATGAATTAAAAATTAAATATAAGATGTCAACTTAAGAACCATTGAGATTAACACATTTTGCTATAATACAAAATAATCAAGCTTTTTTTTTTTTAACAACGACGGTCTGAGCCGCTGGTACACGCGCCGGTACTATTGATGTCCGGCGGTTACATGACCGCCACTATTACCGGCGGCCTAAACTTAAAAAACCCCCGGTTAGGCCGCCGGTAATAGCCGGTGGCCAAACCGCCGTTGTTACCGGCGGTCATATAACCGCCGGTCAAGACCGCCGGTATTGGATGTTTTTCCTGTAGTGTCATAAATACTTTATGCATAACGTACAAGATTATTGTTAACTTCGAGTTTTGAATGAGGAGCTCATCAATGTTGGGAAAATTACAAGAGTTCATTCATAGTGACCAATTAGGATACGTCAATTAGGAGGTAGTATATTAAACGAAACAAAGAGCATGTTCATGCATAAGCCATCCACATCATATCGGTTGACATCCTGATTACCCTCAGAGGAGTGGAAGCCAAGGCATCGAGGAAAGCGAGTCGACCTCAAATGATAGAATTTATGAGAGGACCATGCCAAATTAAATTGAAACTCATACTCTACAAAGTTTCCAATCACCTTCACCGATATTAAGAGGTATATATGAGATTCACAAGTGAGAGGCAAAGCTATAACTATAGGAAAAATGCTAATTTTCGGTGGAAATAAATCCTGTTAGAAATTCCGATATATTTTCCGACAAATTTCTGTCGGATTTTCCGGCGACTTTCCAATGGATTTTTTGAAGGTATTCGCGGCGCATTTTCCGGCTGATTTCCGACGGAAATAAATTTTTTTTGGAAAATGGCAATTAGTAATATTTAAAATTATTCATTTTGTTAAATTAAATTAAATATTGCTAACATAAAATAAATTAAAAATCTTAATAATTATTCTTAATAAATATAATAATTATTTTAATCTTAAAAAAACTCACCTTTTAAATATAGTAATTATTTTAAATAAAATATAAATTAAATTAAACCAGCTCAGCATTTATAAATTAATTTAATTATTTTGATTTTTATTAAGTTTATATTTACAATAAATTTTATTAACTATATTAATTATTTTAATCTTTAAATAAATTAGCTATTTTAAATAACATTTTCTGTCTTTTATAATATAAATAAAAAATAACTCATCACTTAATTCTTTTGTAGTGGTGGCATGATGGTTTGGTGGACAGTGGGAGTGCTAAAGGGCGGGGGTTCGAGCTCTGCCAGATGCAAGCGTTGCTGGCGGGTCACTCTAGGCAGTGGGTCACAGGCCCTACACAGCAGGTGGCGGGCATCGGGTCACGGGTGAACCCAAAGGTGGGTGAGTCTAGCTGGGCTGGACGGGGGGGTTTAGCGTGTTGATGGGTGGGCTTTAGTGGGATCAGGTTTTTAATTTTTTTATTTTTCCAGTGGAGTTTATATTCGCCGAAAATATTTCTGATGGAAATTTCGCTGGAAATTTTCTCGGCGGACTGTTTTACGCTGGTAGCACTTTTCCGATGCACGTTTTACCGGCGTAAATATTTCTGTCGAAAATACTAATTTCAGGCAAATTTTGGCCATTTTCCAACAAAAAATAGCTGCTGGAAATTGAAGTTTTTCCAGTAGTGCATAGGCTTCTATGCGGCGGTATGCTTGATGGCAGCTGGGTAGGCAAAAATGTGATGTGTTGTTCTAACTTTTTTTCTTTACTACACAAACCTAAAATTTTGATTTGATTAGTGGTATAATAATAATGGGTTGAGCCAATGGGGATGAGAACACCTAGAACTCCCATTGCAGATTAGCCTACATGAAATCAAATATCAATTATTCTATCTCAGCTTTGAAGCTAGCTTCCTCATTGCATTTAATTTATACATGTATTATGGCTAGAATCTGACACATTCCCTCTCCAAACTGGCCAATATTCTTAAGCATTGCAAATCAATCTACATTTCTGTTGTTGTGATTGCTTGGACAAGAGGAATTCTATTAGCAGATAAGGATAACTCTTTTACATCGCCCCATAACTGCTATAGATGCCCATATAACTTCTGCCAAAGGGCTCATTTAATAACTAATACAACTGCAGCCAATCCTCAGTGAATTCCTGCAACAGCTGTAATATAACTGTAGGCAACATTGATCAATAGGAATTTGGTTTCAACGGCAGTTTATTCATTTAACAGAAGCAATCAATTCTTTGTATGTCTGCAGCTTTAGTTCATATAAATGCAGCCACCAATTCAACTGCAGTATATATATAACATATATTTGCATATAGCTGCAGCTATCGATTCAAATAAATTTGGGTACCAATTCAACTGCAGCAATCATATATAACATTTATGAGAATAGTATCTTCAAGCTTCAAGCTTCAAGCTGCAGTTCAATATGTAACAGTAGTTCGACAAAATATATAACTTCAGACGACAAAATGTGAAAACCAGCTGAATTGTTACGAATAAACTGTTCCTAACTGAGGTTGAAACTGCAGTTTATATATAACAGTAAAGCCTCAAATATACTTCAAGTGTTGATGGGATAATCTCCTCGAGACCTTCAGTTCAACTAGAAGTTCATTGAAATCGGAGCTCAAATGATCAAAAAATTCCAATTCCAATATCACCTCGGTGTTCATGCCAATTAAGTAAATTTTATGTAGATGTATCAAACTTGTTTGAATAGATTATTTGGATATTAATTGTAATCTGCGATGCATAAATAACCCCAGCGGTTATCGCGGCGGCGTGCGTTCAATCAACCGCTGGCACGCATCGGTACACCGCCGAAAAAATAGAAATGAGATGGGAGGCTGTTGACCCCTATATATAAACCATATGAAAAGAGGCAAAAACGATCATTTAGGCAATGTGTGTATTGACAAAACGCATCACTTAAAGGATTAAATGATCTTTGATTGCCGAATGGATGGTATCGTTGCGATCATGATACTGAATTCTGCTAGGTCGAGGCTCCTCGTAATTGAATCAGACGAGATCGATCAAAAGGGATGGCCGACACTCGAGATTAAAGCGCGAGGTTGATCAAATAATGTCGGATCGACAAACGGACTTCACCATTGCGTCCGGAATAATGTCAACCTCTAAAAACTGCAATTTTTGTTTATTCAATTTGAAGCGCCCATATTGGTGGCACATATCTCGAGGCAATCCCAATATAATGCAATGACACGCATATTGTGGAAATTCACCTCTACGGAGACGACATGACGTCCGATTGCCAAACGGATGGCACCATCGCGTCCGGAACGTCGTCGCCATTAAGAGTCTAACTCTTATTTGATTAAATTGAATCATTTGAGGTGGTGTCATAAATATCAAAGGGCAGTTCAAATTTGAGGCGAAGGTGCGCGCTATGAAGAAAAATTAGCCTCGTCGGTGGCGAAATGACGTCCGATCGCAGAACGGATAACGTCGTTGCGTCCGGAACGTCGTCATCATTCAGAAAATATATTTTATTTGATAAATTGGGATCATCGGAGATAGTGGAGAATTTCTATGCAATTCAAATATGATATTAAGGCATGCGTTACGACGGAAACGAGCCCTCGAAAATGCTCAGACGACATCCGATCGACAAACGGAGAACGCCATTGTGTCCGGAATGTCGTTGACATTCAGGATATACATTTTATTTAATAAATTTGGATGATCCGAGATGGTGATGAATTTCTAAGCGATGCAAATATAATATAAAGGTCTGCGCTACGACAGAAATGAGGCCTCGAAGATGCCCAGATGACGTCCGATTGATAAACGGACAGTGTCATTACGTCCGAAACATCCCCGACATTCAAAATATATATTTTATTTAATAAATTTGGATCGTCCGAAGTGTTGAAAAATTTCAAAGGCGGCTCAAATATGATGCGAAGGCATGCGCTACGAGGAAAACGAGGCCTCGACGATGATCAAACGACGTTCGATCGACGAACGGACAACGTTATTGTGTCCAGAACGTCGTCGACATTAAGAGTCTACATTTTATTTGATCAAATTGGATCGTTTAAGGCAGCGTCGCAAATTTCAAAGACTATTCAAAGATGTTGTGAAGGTATGAATTACGAGGGAAATGAGACCTCGACGATGATCAAATGACCTCTGATCGAGGAACGGACTACACCATTGCGACCGGGACATCAGCAATACCCTAAATCAACTATTAATTTGTCTAATTCCGATATTCGGTAAATATTCATGTAAAACGAGGCAAAAGCACAAATTTCAAGGAAATCGCGCAAATCAAGATCGTTTTCATTGACTGATGCATCATTCTCCGGCCTGTACTCCACTCCATGCAGCTCTCTTCCCCACCTGCTCCATGCCGATCCAGCCCCTGTATACATCTTGCAAGGTCAACTCCACACCAAACCGCAAGCTTCTCCTTGCCAAATCTCTGTAGCTTCTTGTTGTATCCCCTGTTCCTGTACAGCAAGGAAACAAATGATCCCAGCTATAAGGTTTCTCTTCCTCTTGCCTACTCTTCTTATTCCTACCTATAGCTCAAGCAAGAGAAGATGATAAGTGGGAGAGGCACTTCAAGAAGCCCCTTTACTACTTCCCAACAGCAGTAGTTGGAATACCAAGTTCTCATCTTCAAGTATATGGCTTCAGGCATTTCCATCCCTCAAGATCTCATTGTTCCATAAGAAGAAACTTCCACCTCGCCATCCTGAAAAGTATCTGATGAATTGGCCCAGCTTATGTTGAGGGAAACTGCATGTATTTTGCTTGGAAAGATTTTGTGGATTTTGGCAGCATCAACTGGAGAAATATTTTGGAGAAGCATGCAGCTTTAGATATCAGTCAACATTCAGGGGGCTTCAGGGAAAGAAAGCAGTGTAAAGAGATAAAACTATTAGCTAAATAAGATGATGGAGGAGATGCGATTTCTTTGTCTGGGATTTTGGGAAGAGAGAATAAGAAGTTTGTTGGATGGGTTGGAGATGCAGAGGTCGTTGAGGAGATAAATGCTTATTTCCTGATCGGCAGGATCTTACGAATGTTGGTCCCAGCGTGAGTGTAATAGTCGAGATCATCTTTTTGTGAATCACAGAACCTTGCAAATCTCAAAAATGAGATTTATCTGACAGAAATTTGCCAAGAGTTTGTTGTTTTAAAATCTATATATGAAGCTCCTACATCATCTATAATCCACGGCATCCGTGCTACTTTTTTTTTAGAAATGTTTTGACCTTCTCCACTTCAAGCTTTAAGGGAAATGAGATATATGGCATTGGAAACGTGGAGATTTTAAAGCTTCAAGAATCCATTGAAGATTTTTATATTCTGAAGCAAGAAAGGGAAGATAAAAGTGAATCTTCACAGAGCATGTCATTCAAGTGACTAATCCTTTGAAGGTTGATGTGGTAATTAACTCATCCACTCAAGAAAGACTCATGTTCTCACAGTAATGATGCTAGTGAATGTACTTCCAAGAAAGCAAATGAAGGATCGGTCAAGAAGCATAGGAGATATGTTTCAATAAAAAAAAAACACCAGAACATGATAGAAGACATGGTAGAAGTGATGGGAGTTAACACAAATCCTCATCAAGGAGGAGAAAGATCAAGTTATATTCAAATGAAAAGGAGAATTCAGAGCCCACTAACTCCTCAAAACCACACATCTCCGAACAAAGAATTTCTTCTCTCAAATTCCTTCATTCATTGTTGTCATTATCTGTTATTATTAATAACTATTATTGTTAGTTATTGATGTTAATATTAATATTGATATAGTTATTAGTATCAATATTAATATTAGTATTTTTATATGTTTTATTAAAAAAAAAAAAAAGAGAAGAAAGCAAGCCAAAAAAAAAAAAAGAGGAGATGTGGAGAGCTTTCAAAAAAAAAAAGAGAAGGCAAAAAAAAAAAAAGAGAGATTTCTCCAAAAAAAAAGAGTGAAAAAAAAGAAAGAGAGAAAAGAAAAAAGAATACAAAAAAAAGAAAAAAATGCTATCTTAATTTTCGAACCCTTTCTCTCTCCCCTACCTCGGCATGCGTGTCGAGTCGGTGGTCTGCCTATACACGCTTTTCTCTAGTGTGGTGGGAGGGGCAACCGGCGCGACACCCACGGCAAGGTAGGCGAGAGTCCCTCGGTTCCAAATCCTATTCTTGCCGTTCGTGGCGCACCGGAAAACCGCCTATACACGCTTTTCTCTAGCGTGGTGGGATGGAAACCCGGTGCGACACCTATGACGAGACCGGGATATTCATAAGTACCCGCTCGCGGGGAAACAATTGCTTCTCTTTTGCAACAGGTACCGAAGACCCATACACGCTTTTCTCTAGCGTGGTGGGGGGGGCGACGATTACACGGCCGCGGTGTCCTCATACGAGGGCACCTACCGTACACGCTTTTCTCTAGCGTGGCGGGAGGCCCAGTTTTCTGTAGTTTTCCCTTAAACCGGGGAGACGCCGGGAGGCTGCCGAAATTTCTATTGAAACCGAGGACTTGGACAAATTTTGGAGAGCTTGAACTTGCAATCTTTTGGACAGCATGGAACTTATTTTGACACTCAAATGAACTTGCACTTGGACAAAATGCAAAATGACATAAAATTCAAATAATTAATTTGAACTTGAATTTAACTCAAATGATTTAAGCTTGAACATGAATTTGGACTTGAATATGACATGAAAAACTATACCTGGACTTGATTTGAGTCAAGCACAATGGACATGAACTTGAACTTGAACAATGAAAGGGACTTGATTTTGACTCAAGTGTGTTTGCACAAGATTTGAACTCAAACGAAACAAATTGAATATTAACTCAAGCTGGATTTGGAAACAAAATACTTGTTTTAAAATCTCAATGAATGTAATTTGCTCATAAACAAATAAAAGACTTATGTGGAATCATCATGCATGTTGCAAACAACATGTGGAGTTGCAAAATCAAAGAAAGTGATCCACTTGAATTTCATCCAAGCAAGCAAACATTCACCCATGAAGTCATTACAAGCTTTGGTATAAAGCTTATTTGAGCAATCATAATTAGCCTACAACGATCATCTCAATTGAATGAAGGAATACGATATCATGCCACAAATGATACGACATGTTCATGAGCAATGTATGATGGACATTTAGCAAATGAAGTTGCTACCTTACAACACTCCTACCATCAACATTAGAACATAGGCAACCATTTTCAATCTTGCAAGCAATGAAATAGGAGGGGATGCATAATTTGAGCCTGAACAAAATATATAAGCAATAATTCTTATGAGAATTAGAAGACATGCAAGTAGATGTAGCAGTCCACCAATCAACAATAAAAAAAAGATCTGCAACACATACGATCTCTCCATGAAGACGGATGTATGTGCCACATGCCACTGATGGGTAGAAGCAGAAAGACTTCAGTAAATGCAGTATCCTGAAGTTAATTTCAGTCTGTGAAGAAATATATCTACCTGTCCACTCATAACAATGATGGATGTACTACATGAACCAAACAACTACAATGAATACAAGCATCTACGAACAAAGGCAGGAGATTAGTTAGTGCACTATGACCCGCCTACGAAAATCAACAAATAGTGCATGACAGTCTACCTGTACGAATCAACGAACGACTCTATCCAGAAGCTGCTATGCCACGCCACCGGATCTGCAACATTCGTACAAGCAGATAGAAGGCGTCCATAAACTACAATGCCACGCCACCAGATCCGCAACATTCGTACAAGCAGACAGAAGGCGTCCATAAACTACAATGCCACGCCACCGGATCTACAACATTCGTACAAGCAGACAGAAGGCGTCCACAACTGCAACACCACGCCACCGGATCTGCAACATTCGTACAAGCAGACAGAAGGCGTCTACAATTATTCCAAAGTACCCCTGCACACGCACTATAAATTGTATACACATAGGTACACTAAAAGGGGTAAAAATAATTTTAACACCCGCATGGGCCCTGGCGAGCGTGTTATTGGTATACACGTGACGTCTAGGGATGCTGCGCGGGTTGACAAATGAATTCAGGTTCGAAACCGATCCTTCTATACGGGTCAATAGAAGTCGACAGGGTTCGAACCATTAAGCAAATATAAAGTTGTGGCGACCTGTATATTTGCTTTAAAACATTCATATTAGACCATCAAGGCCTACAACAATATGAATTCACTAATAAAGGCTCAAAGCCTACAAAACCCGATCCTCTGTCAACAGTCCGACAGAGTTGACAAGGTTCAATCCATAAAAAGAAATGACCCCCAAACACCCCAATGATGGCCGTGTTGAATGCAGATCTCAACCGGAGGGGTTCCCAAATACTTTCAAATATCTCCCAAAAGTCCACTTAATCCAAAGCGCCACCCAAATACTCCAAAAACCCAAAAATCTTAAAATCCCAGAAAATTCCAAAAATCTCAAATCCCAAAATCCCAAAAATATTTAAAAATGAAATAAATCCATCAAAAACTTAAAGCAAAATCCATCCACCCTCCGCAACAGTTTGCCGGGGCGGACAAATTAAAGTTTACTTCAGCTCACAAAGAGCCAAATGCCTAGTCGAAAATATCACTAGGATCCATTCTCAAGCAATCTCTTGTCAGTAAGGGCGTGGTACGTGTCCTCTAACTGGCAGTTTCGCCGCCAAATGGTACTGCAGGTAAACGGTTATGACCCGGGGCCCTCTGAACCGAGTGGTTTTGCCGCTAAATGGCACCACAGATAACGGTTATGGTCAGAGCCAATACGCTCCTTAATGGCGTTAAATCCTTGAGATATGAATCAATAGGATATGATCGATAGGGCATAAAGCCCTCTGTTAGCTAAGGTGTATTCAAATTTGTCCCCTTAGACAAGCATCCAACCCCGGTCTATAGGGTCTCCTTGGACGAAGCAACCCATGGCTGCCGACAAGGATCCTTCTGTCAGGTTGGGTCGACTACCTCCTCTGACTAAGTAGACCAGGGACCACGATGGCTTGGGACGACGGAACCATGGGATCCTGATCGGGCCCATCATCCATTCCCCCACCATCCGCTTTAAGCGCAAGATGGTGCAATTTCTATTTTGAATATCAAATCCTCCGAAACTCCAAGTTCCCAAATTCTCAACTATTTCCAAACATTCGAAACATTTCCAAATACCTAAATTTAAACCCAATTTCCAACAAAAATCAAAATCCATTGCTGCTACTATATGTCAGATAACACGTATTCTCTACATATCTGATTGACGACTAGCCTTAATCGAAAGTTCTCTCTCGTGATCGGGAGGGGTAATTAACTATAGGGGCTTGCGCCTATAGGAAACCAGAACTCAGATCATAAAGTCCTCACGAAATGAGGGCGAAATCTCTGGGTAGTGTCTTATCTACAAACTCATCTGCCTTCCAAAATTTACCTCGGAACTTATTCAGTTAAAACTCCCTCGCCGAATAAGAAAAGCGGCGGGGAGGCCGGGGCCGAATTTTCGGAGCCCACAGAGGCTCGGGCCTGTTAATTTTAGCGCTTTCACCGGTGGCCTTCTAGCGGTTTAGGCCGCCGGTAATGAGTTCACTTAACAACGGCGGTCTGAGCCGCTGGTACACGCGCCGGTACTTTTGATGTCCGGCGGTTACATGTCCGCCACTATTACCGGCGGCCTAAACTTAAAAAACCCCCGGTTAGGCCGCCGGTAATAGCCGGCGGCCAAACCGCCGTTGTTACCGGCGGCCATATAACCGCCGGTCAAGGCCGCCGGTATTGGATGTTTTTCCTGTAGTGTCATAAATACTTTATGCAAAACGTACAAGATTATTGTTAACTTCGAGTTTTGAATGAGCTCATCAATGTTGGGAAAATTACAAGAGCTCATTCATAGTGACCAATTAGGATACGTCAATAAGGAGGTAGTATATTAAACGAAAAAAAAGAGCATGTTCATGCATAAGCCATCCACATCATATCGGTTGACATCCTGAGTACCCTCAGAGGAGTGGAAGCCAAGGCATCGAGGAAAGCGAGTCGATCTCAAATGATAGAATTTTTGAGAGGACCATGCCAAATTAAATTGAAACTCATACTCTACAAAGTTTCCAATCACCTTCACCGATATTAAGAGGTATATATGAGATTCACAAGTGAGAGGCAAAGCTATAACTATAGGAAAAATGCTAATTTTCGGTGGAAATAAATCTGTTAGAAATTCCGATATATTTTCCGACAAATTTCTGTCGGATTTTCCGGCGACTTTCCGATGGATTTTTTGAAGGTATTTGCGGCGCATTTTCCGGCTGATTTCCGACGGAAATAAATTTTTTTTGGAAAATGGCAATTAGTAATATTTAAAATTATTCATTTTGTTAAATTAAATTAAATATTGCTAACATAAAATAAATTAAAAAGCTTAATAATTATTCTTAAATTAAATATAATAATTATTTTAATCTTAAAAAAAATCACCTTTTAAATATAGTAATTATTTTAAATAAAATATAAATTAAATTAAACCAGCTCAGCTTTTATAAATTAATTTAATTATTTTGATTTTATTAAGTTTATATTTACAATAAATTTTATTAACTATATTAATTATTTTAATCTTTAAATAAATTAGCTATTTTAAATAACATTTTCTGTCTTTTATAATATAAATAAAAAATAACTCATCACTTAATTCTTTTGTAGTGGTGGCATGATGGTTTGGTGGACAGTGGGAGTGCTAAAGGGCGGGGGTTCGAGCCCTGCCAGATGCAAGCGTTGCTGGCGGGTCACTTTAGGCAGTGGGTCACAGGCCCTACACAGGGGGTGGCGGGCATCGGGTCACGGGTGAACTCAAAGGTGGGTGAGTCTAGCTGGGCTGGACCGGGGGGGTTTAGCGTGTTGATGGGTGGGCTTTAGTGGGATCAGGTTTTTAAATTTTTTTTTTCATTTTTTTATTTTTCCAGTGGAGTTTATATTCGCCGAAAATATTTCCGATGGAAATTTCGCCGGAAATTTTCTCGGTGGACTGTTTTACGCTGGTAGCACTTTTCCGATGCGTGTTTTATCGGCGTAAATATTTCCTCCGAAAATACTAATTTCAGGCAAATTTTGGCCATTTTCCAACAAAAAATAGCTGCTGGAAATTGAAGTTTTTCCAGTAGTGCATAGGCTTCTATGCGGCGGTATGCTTGATGGCAGCTGGGTAGGCAAAAATGTGATGTGTTGTTCTAACTTTTTTTCTTTACTACACAAACCTAAAATTTTGATTTGATTAGTGGTATAATAATAATGGGTTGAGCCAATGGGGATGAGAACACCTAGAACTCCCATTGCAGATTAGCCTACATGAAATCAAATATCAATTATTCTATCTCAGCTTTGAAGCTAGCTTCCTCATTGCATTTATACATGTATTATGGCTAGAATCTGACACATTCCCTCTCCAAACTGGCCAATATTCTTAAGCATTGCAAATCAATCTACATTTCTGTTGTTGTGATTGCTTGGACAAGAGGAATTCTATTAGCAGATAAGGATAACTCTTTTACATCGCCCCATAACTGCTATAGATGCCCATATAACTTCTGCCAAAGGGCTCATTTAATAACTAATACAACTGCAGCCAATCCTCAGTGAATTCCTGCAACAGCTGTAATATAACTGTAGGCAACATTGATCAATAGGAATTTGGTTTCAACGGCAGTTTATTCATTTAACAGAAGCAATCAATTCTTTGTATGTCTGCAGCTTTAGTTCATATAAATGCAGCCACCAATTCAACTGCAGTTTATATATAACATATATTTGCATATAGCTGCAGCTATCGATTCAAATAAATTGGGGTACCAATTCAACTACAGCAATCATATATAACATTTATGAGAATAGTATCTTCAAGCTTCAATCTGCAGTTCAATATGTAACAGTAGTTCGACAAAATATACAACTTCAGACGACAAAATGTGAAAACCAGCTGAATTGTTACGAATAAACTGTTCCTAACTGAGGTTGAAACTGCAGTTTATATATAACAGTAAAGCCTCAAATATACTTCAAGTGTTGATGGGATAATCTCCTCGAGACCTTCAGTTCAACTAGAAGTTCATTGAAATCGGAGCTCAAATGATCAAAAAATTCCAATTCCAATATCACCTCGGTGTTCATGCCAATTAAGTAAATTTTATGTAGATGTATCAAACTTGTTTGAATAGATTATTTGGATATTAATTGTAATCTGCGATGCATAAATAACCCCAAGTTCAATTTTGCAAGTCCATGCCACCATAACTGTTGGCGAAAAGAGGATAGAAAAACTTATATGATGCAATAGATTGATCTATCATATAGCAATTAAATCAGGATTCATAAAAATTACAGCGAACTGTAACTGTTAGCACTTTAGTACCATCAAATGTGAGTTGTGGAGTCCAAGGCACTTTAGTACTCACAGATATTGGAGAGATATTACGTACGGAGTCCGGACAGAAGCTTCATCCGATTTTTATGAGTGTGCTCAACAAAAGTGCAATAAAAATGTATTGGTGAACACTAACTACATTTTTACTGTGCACACTCATAAAAACCGGACGGTTCTCCTGTCGAAAGTCCGCACGTAATAATCTCTCCAGAACATGAATTTAAATAGTGAATATTCTCTTTTTTTTAAACAAATTATTAGGGAAACTAGTAAATTGACATTTTATTTCATAAACTAGTTAAATTTCTATTATTTTATTTAAATTTATATTCGTAGCAATAGTATATAATTCAAGTGATAATTAAATAATTTAAATATTTATTACATCATCAAAGGTTCGATGTAAATTCCAATTGAATATTTAAACCTTGAACATTTCCGTCCTTCGGTTCAACGAGAAGTCTAATTTTCAAAACCGTAGTTCAAAGATGAGAGCAAGATGGCTTTCGCTTGTTGGACAAGAGATGCATGGAGATTAGAGCTGTCAACATTTGACCCGACCCGAAAATCCGACTAAAAAATTTCGGGTTTGGGTCAACCCGAACCCGAACCGGGTCGGGTTCCAGAAATCGACCCGTTTGAAAAACGGGTCGGGTTCGGGTTAACCCGGCGGGTTGCCGGGTCAACCCGAAAACCCGTTTATTTTTGAATTTTCCCGCTCCTGCCCGCTGCCCGCAAAGCTGCCCTGCCTACCCGCCGCTTTTCAATAGGAGAATAACGGCTTTCTGCACCAATCAACCTCCGACTGATGTAATAGAGCGCATTTTCTTTGCCTTCTTCATTATTCTGGGCCAATAGTGCTCCGAGTGACTCTTCTAGTGCAGCTGTATACAGTATAAGAGGCTTCCCCGGAATTGGCGCTGCTAGAATGGGAGGATTTAATAAGTATTTCTTGATGCTATCAAACGCCTCCTGACATTCTGCATCCCATTTGAAACGGACATCTTTCTTCATTAATTTTGAAAATGGCTGGCACCTACCCGATAGATTTGATATGAATCTCCGAATGAAAGCTAGTTGCCCTTGCAGCGAGCGAAGCTGTCGAAGGTTTCTTGGTGGTGGCATCTCCGTGATTGCCTTAATTTTGTTTGGGTCGATCTCTATGCCTCGATGACGAACAACATAACCCAGGAATTTACCGGAGGAGACCCCGAATGCACATTTGAGAGGATTCATCTTCAGATCAAACTTTCTGATTCTTTCAAATACAATTCTAAGATCTTTTAAGTGATCATTTCAGCCAAGACTTTTGACGACCAGGTCATCTACATAACACTCGACCTTCTGATGTATCAAATCATCAAATATGTGAGTCATCGCTCGCTGGTAGGTGGCACCAGCGTTCTTCAAGCCAAAGGGCATAACTGTGTAGCAGAAAATGCCGATGGGCGTTCTGAACGATGTATGTTTTTCATCTTCGGGCGCCATTTTAATTTGATTGTACCCTGACGATCCGTCTATGAAGGAAAACATGTCGTAGTTGGACATATTGTCGACCAGGAGTTCGGATACAGGGAGTGGAAAGTCATCTTTTGGGCATGCTTTATTGAGGTCCCAAAAGTCGATGCAGATACGAATCTGACCATTCTTCTTCTTTATAGGGATGATATTTGCAATCTAATCGGCATACTTTTCTTCTCGTATGAAGCCTGCATCTATTAGCTTCTTTGTTTCAGCAATCACCTGTTCTTCGATCTCCAATCTCATTCTCCTTGGAGCTTGTTTGACAGGTGCTACATCCGGTTTGATTGCTAATCTGTGAACTGCTACGTCAGGGGATAAGCCCGGCATCTCAGCATATATCCAGGCAAAGCAGTCCCTGAATTCACATAGGAGCTTCTTTCATTTCCTCTGCTTGCTCTTTGAGAAGAACATCACTGATGCAGGTCGGGCGATGATCTTCTTCAATCTGCAAGGATATATTTGAAAAGTGATGGGATTTCTTGAAGGATTTTTCAAGATGTCGACCATCAAAAATATTTTTGTTGGGGTCATCTTTGAGACCCAATTTTGATAAATTTCTTTAATGGTGGATCTCTAGGGGTACACACCAGATGTCACACCATTATTTGATTTTTTTTTTTTTTTAGAGATGTGAGTCCCTATATTTGTTTTTCCCTTATGCCGGGACCTTTCGGCAGTGGATTCTTGGATATGCTTCCAAGTGTCACACTCCAATGCTCACCGTACATATATTTATTCTTTCTTTACTCTACCATCATAAAAGATGGTAGCTTCTAGCTCTATCGGGACCTTTCAGTGATGGATCTTTGGACATAAGAACCAAATGTCACATCCGGATGTTCACCGTATAGAACATAATATTTTAGCTGCTACTATAGTATTTGAATGACTAGCCAAAGATGGAAAGAGATACCAATCCCCAGCGGAGTCGCCAGAAATCTGTGGGCTCCGAAAATTCGGCCCCGGCCTCCGCCCGCTTTTTCTTATTCGGCGAGGGAGTTTTAACGAACTAAGTTCCGGGGTAAATTTTGGAAGGCAGATGGGTTTGTAGATAAGACACTACCCAGAGATTTCGCCCTCATTTGATGAGGACTTTATGATCTGAGTTCTGGTTTCCTATAGGCGCAAGCCCCTATAGTTAATCACCCCTCCCGGTAACGAGAGAGAACTTTCGATTAAGGCTAGTCGTCAATCAGATACGTAGATGATACGTGTTATCTGGCATATAGTAGCAGCAATGGGTTTGAAAATTGGGTTTAGATTTGGGTATTTGGAAAGGTTTGAAAATTTGGAATTTGAAGGGTTGAGAGATTGATATTTAAAAATAGAAATTTCACCATCGTGCACTTAAAGCGGAAGGTGGGGGAATGGATGATGGGCCCGATCAAGATCCCATGGTTCCGTCGTCCCGGGCCATCATGGACCCTGGTCTACTTAGTCAGAGGAGGTAGTCGACCCAACCTGACAGAAGGATCCTTGTCGGCAGCCATGGGTTGCTTCGTCCAAGGGGACCTTGTAGACCTGGGGTGAATGTTTGTCTAAGGGGATAAATTTAAATCCACTTAGCTAATAAAGGGCTTTGTGCCCTATCGATCATATCCTATTGATTCATATCTAAAGGAATTGATGCCATAAGGAACGTATCGGCGCTGGCCATAACCGCTATCCGTGGTGCCATTTGGCGGCAAAAACCACTCGGTTCAGAGGGCCCCGGGTCATAACCGTTTATCCTGCGGTGTCATTTGGCGGCAAACCGCCGGTTAGAGGACACGTACCACGTCCTTAATGGCAAGGGATTGTTTGAGAATGGATCCTAGTGATATTCTCGACCAGGCATTTGGCTCATTTGTGAGCTGAAGTAGTTTTTGATTTGTCCGCCTCGACAAACTGTTGCGAAGGATGGATGGAGTTTTGCTTTAAGTTTTAATGGATTTATTTCAATTTTGAATATTTTTGGGATTTTTGAGAATTTTAGAATTTTCTGGGATTTTGGGTGGAGCTTGAAAGTGTTTGGAATGGACTTTTGGGAGATAATTGAAAAATATTTGGGAACCCCTCCGGTTGAGATCTGCATTCAACACGGCCATCATCGGGGTGTTCGGGGTTATTTCTCTTTATGGATTGAACCTTGTCACTCTGTCGGGCTATCGACAGAGGATCGGGTTTCGTAGGCTTTATGCCCTTTGATAGTGAATTCTCATTGTTGTAGGCCTTGAAGGCCTAATATGAATGTATTAAGACAAATATAACGGTCGCCACAACCGTACATTTGTTTATTGGTTCGAACCATGTCGACTTCTATTGACCCGTATAGAAGGATCGGGTTCGAACTAGAATTCACTTGTCAACCCGCGCAGCATCCCTAGACGTCACGTGTGTACCAATAGCATGCTCGTCGGGGCCCATGCGGGTTGAGAATATATTTTCCCCCTTTAGTGTACCTATGTGTATACAATTTATAGTGCACGTGCAGGGGTATTCTTGGAATAGACGTCTTCTGTCTGCTTGTACGAATGTTGCAGATCTGGTGGCGTGGCGTAGCAGCTTCTGAATAGAGTGGTTCGCTGCTTCGTACAGGTAGACTGTCGTGCACTATTTGTTGATTTTCGTAGGCGGGTCATAGTGCACTAACAAGCCTCCTGCCTTAAATTTATACTTGTATGTACTTGCACTTGTCATATTCTCCATACATTTTATTGTGGTCTTTGATCTTTTCAGTACATCTGCAACTGATACATGTAGATAGATAGATGTCTTCATTTATAGGCTGAAATTAACTTCAGGATACTGCATTTACTGAAGTCCTTCTGCATCTACTCATAAGTGGCATATTATACATACATCCTTATTTGTAAAGAGAATGTATATATTGCAGATCTTTTTATCCTTGATTGCATGAAAGTCAATTTATATGTTTGAATTTCGATATTGACTACGAGGATGCTAGAATACCCTTGATACAAGAGTTTGTGGGTGCTTGTATCTGTTGTATGTCAATCGTTGCATCGACTAATAGTTTTCTTCATTAGGGCTTCTAATCTTCGGCATATGAGTTCATTGGTCGATTAGTATGAACACCGCAGATTTCATGTTGGCTATACGTAAATCAAGAGTCTTGTAGTACATTTATCCTTCTCATTTGAAAGTATACTGTTGTATGCTTATTTATATATTAGTCTGAATTGATAATCAAAGAATCCGCTTCTTCTTCAAGTTATACCAATTACAACTCCTCCAAGCATATTCTGTTGGCAAATCAGCCTCCCATTTGCATATTTATTAGTGTCTTCATTCAAATTGAGACGATTATCATCCATTCGCCATTGATTGAAAACATGTCATGTTGAAAGTTTGTGACTAATCCACTTGATCACTAACTTGCACTTGATTGCATGATTCTTTATTATGATATGTAAGTGAGGCTCTTCATTCGTCACAAGTCTTGTATGTACTTTCTTGCATTTGATTTGGGCATATTAACTCAACAATCATGATCTCACTTTGAATATCATGTCATGTATCACATTTTTAGTTTGATGTGATTTAAGTTCCATGTAACTCAATTCAAGCTTGAGTCCCTCATTGTCCACAATTGATTCTCCTTTACTTGGTTTGAACCAAGCTCTCTTGCAAACATGATTCAAGCTTTATTCTATGTATGTGCTTCAAGTCCTATGTTGTTCTGAGTTCAATCAAGTCTAGATACGAGTTCAAATTGAGTTTATGTCCACAATACTTAATTTATTTGAGTTCTTGTTATTGTTCTTTTCAAGTTCAAATGCAGTTCAGTTTGAGTCCAACTCAAGTCTTCTGTTGTTTTGCAGAGTCCAAGATAAGTTCAAGTTCAAGTGGCAAGTTGAAGTTCAAAAGAGAGTCCAAGCTCATATTCATTTGATATTCAAATTAAGTCCCAATGATTAAGACTTTTGTAGTTCATGTCACATTTGAGTTCGGATTTGATGTCAAAGTCCTTTGTAATCTTATTTGGTTCAGATTATTTGCACCAAGTTCATTTTATTCAAACAAGTCCACAAGTCCAAGCTCATTTTTTTGTTCAAGTCCTTGGATTTTCAATCCAAATTTCGGCAGCCTCCCGGCGTCTCCCCCGTTTAGGGGAAAAACCAAGAGGCAACCTTCCCCTCGACGCTACTTGAGCGCTTCAGGTAGATGTCAAAAATGACACCGCGGTCGCATATGAAATTTTTTTATCCCCGCCTGCTACGTGAGCATTTAAGGGTTTTTTGTGTTTGTTGATTATAAGAAGAAAACATGTTAGAAAAATACAGATTTCCCCCCTCTGCACCACGTGGGCGTTCGGGGGTACTTATATAAAAATAAAGAACACATTTTTTTATCCCCTTCGCCACAAGCGTCGCACCGGTTTCCCACCCTAAACGCTACTTGAGCGCCTCGGGGGTTTGCCGGCTCGTTGCTAGCATTGAAGAGGGATCCTTATCTCGTCGCAAGCATCGCACCGGTTTCCCACCCTAAACGCTACGTGAGCGCCTCGGGGGTTTGCCGGCCCGTCGCAAACATCGAGAAAAGAATCATTTTTTTTCTTTGAAAGTCTTTCTTTTTTTTTTCTTCTTTTTTTTTTTTACTTCTTTTCTCTTTTTTTTTTGGAGAAATCATCTTTTTTTTTTTTTTCTTTTTTTCTCTAAATTGCTAATGCTATCGACAATAACTATCATTAAGAGTATTAATGATAATTATTATAAACGACATTAACAACAACTACACTTTGCCATGCAATAATAACCATACTAGCCATTACAATGAAGTTAACATCAGAGAATAAATGGGAAGAGATTTATATCTGTAATGGGCTATTTTGAAAGGCTAAAGTGGGCTTTGTAATGGGCTATGTGATTAGGGAAGGAATTGGGTAGTGGGCCTCTTTTTTTTTTTGTTTGCTGGAATGGAGAAGACAAGGCTCACCACTCTCTTTTTTGTTATTGCTTGCTACAGATATAGGGAATTACAATGAAATATGAAAAAGTTAAATATGGGAAATCATCTCAAATTGCTTTAGTGGGATACAGGTAAGTACATAATGCAATAGCTATGTCAGTATAGCAATAAACCTACTACCTCAGATATTCTTTTCACTAACAGACAAATGGAAGAGGACGGGCTATACTAGTAAGTAAGATCTCATAGAACATTGCATAAGATTGTATGCATGAAAAGAGGATTTCATCACCTGCTTTAAATCTCAAAACTACATATCCCGTTGGCTGGAGGGTTTATATGCAATACAAACAAGAGTGGGTAACGTGAAGCCGAATGGAATTTTGACTGAGATGAAGGTGCGAACTGCTTGGGCTCGAGATTGAGGGGAGATTGGGAGGAAGGAGGCAGTGGGATTTGCGAGAGAAGAGAAGCTGGGAGGGGTGAGGTCCGGTCTTCAGACAGGTATATGTGGATGGAGAGCTCGGCTTGTGGCTAACAGTAGAAATCTGGAAAATAGTTGGGTCTGGAAGCTTTTGACTGAGCTCATGGGGCTGTTGTATGAGTTGAATAGGAGAGGGGAACTTAAGGAACGGCTTGTTTGGAGAGGTAGGGCTGAACGGAACTTGGGGAGGTGATCCGGCCAGCACAGGGAATGAGGTTGAGGGATGAACGTGTGGCCTCGACGGACGTGGGGCTGTGCGGAGTTGGGATGTTGGCTTTCTTGTGGAAGACCAGAACGTACCGAATAGCTCCGTGGATTTCATTTTAAGAAGGAGGCCTTGTGCATTTCTTCGAGGAAACACCTGTCCCGAGTCTCATTTCAGCAGGAATTCAGCAGGAATTACGGGATTTAGGCAGAGACTATAGCAGAACATTGATGGTATACGAGGTATGCATTAATGTGATTTGGATTTTTGCTTTGACTTGCCATTTTCATGTAAAATCATAAGCAAAACGTTTAATAATGACTTGCTATAACTGGTATTCACATTAATTGGAAAGGTCAGCAATGCATTAATTACTGAAAAATCACCTCGTTTTGTGTGAAATTCCTCAATTTGCGTGTCGATTTCCTCGTTTTACGCACCAATTTTGCCGATAATCATAATTGAACAAATTGATACTATATTCAGGGTATTTCTGATGTTCCGGTCACAACGACGCAGTCCGTTTCACGATCGGACATCATTTAGATGGCGACAAGGCTTAATTCCTTCGGAATGCCTATTGTCTCGATTTGAGCGCAAAACCTCATTCAAACAAATTGGCACTGTATTCATAGTATTGACGGTGTTCCGGACCCAATGACGCAATCCGTTTTGCAATCAGACATCGTTTGGGCGACGTCGAGGGACAAACTTCTCGATATGTGTGTTATTACCTTAGGATTCATGCCACCATTATGGATACTTAAAATTGAATAAAGAAACTACAGTTTTCAAAGGTTGACAATGTTCCGGACGCAATGGCGCTGTCCGTTTGTCGATCCGACATCATTTGGTCTCAGACGAGAGTAATTTCCCATGTAATGCGTGCCTTCGCAACATAATTGAATCGCCTTCAAAAATTGCGACACCACCTCAAACGATCCAATTTAATCAAATAAAATATAGAATCTTAATGGAGACGATGTTTCGGACGCAATAGAGCTGTCCGTTTGTCGATCGGACTTCGTTTGAGCATCGTCGAGGCTAATCTCCCTCGAAATGCGTGCATTTGCAACATATTTGAATAATCTTTAAAATTTACGACGCCGCCTCAAATGATCCAATTTGGTCAAATAAAATGTAGACTTTTAATGCCAAAGACGTTCCGGACGCAATGACGCTGTCTGTTTATCCATCGGACGTCGTCCGAGCGTCTTCGAAGCCTCGTTTCCGTCGTAACGCAGGCCTTTATATCATATTTGCATCGCCTAGAAATTCACCACCATCTCGGATGATCCAAATTTATCAAATAAAATGTATATCCTGAATGTCGATGACGTTTCGGACGTAATGGTGCTGTCCGTTTGTCGATCGGACGTCGTCCGAGCATCTTCGAGGCCTCATTTCCGTCATAGCGCAGGCCTTTATATCATATTTGAATTGCTTAAAAATTCGCCACCATCTCAGACGACCCAAATTTATTAAATAAAATGTATATTCTGAATGTTTACGACGTTCCAGACGCATTGGCGCTGTCCGTTTGTCGATCGGATGTCATCCGAGCGTCTTCGAGGTCTCGTTTCCTCGATATGCGCATCTTTACATTAGATTGAGATTTGTGCTACCAATTTAGATACTCCAAATGGAATAAACAAAATGCAATTTTCATAGGCTGGCAACATTTCGGATGCAATGATGAAGTCTGTTCGTCGATTCGAGATCGTTTGATCACTCTTGCATTTTAATTTCGGGTGTCGGTCGTCTCTTTTGACCAATCTCATCTGATTCAATTACGGGGGGCCTTGACCCAGCAGAATTCAATATCCTAATCGCAATGATACCATCCATTTGGCAATCAGATGTCATTATCCCTTAAGTGATGCGTTTTGTCAATACACGCATTGCCTAAATGATCGTTTTTGCCTCTTTTCACATGGTTTATATGTAGGGGTCAACAAATGCCCCCCAACAAATGTGATACGCGTCTAGAGCGAATCATGTTTGTTGTATGTTGATTGACCATATGGATCTCCGGATATTTGTTCTAGATATCACACAAGGGCTTTCATTTAGTGGATCTCCAAAAGTTTAATTGGATGTCACACTGAAGGTTTTTATTTAGTGGATATCCAAAAATTTATTTGGATGTCATGCTGAGGGCTTCATTTAGTGGATCTCCATAAGCTTACTTGGATGCCACACTAAGACTTTCATTTTGTGGATCTCCAAATATTTGTTTGGATGTCACACTACTCTCTTTTAGTGGATCTCCAAAACTTGCTTGGATGTCACACTAAGATGTTTAGTGTATCTCCACAAATTTTGTTTGGATGTCATACTAGTTTCTCTTTCTTCATAAATCTTTTAAATGTATCAATAGATGATTGAGATACTGATTTCCTTTGCCTTGTGCTTTGTGCTGCGGACATTGATGGAGAATTGTCTGATTTGTCTTTACTGACTTGTCAGATGATTTTTTTTTTGTACCTTCGGCCCTATGCTTCTAGCTTTGGCGGGCTTGTTGAAGGAGTAGATGCCGGTGACCTAAACCCTTAGGTTTATATTAGGTCGATGGCGAAAAGTCATCGGTCCAGAACTTTGTGCATAACGGACTTGTTGATGACGGAATCCACTAAGTTCAGCCATGGGCTTTTCATGAACTTTGGGATAATTTTCTTCGGTCCCTTGCTTGGTGCTTTGGCGGACTTGTTGAAGAAAAATTCCTTCGATCCTCGCTTTGTGCTTTACGGATTTGTTGAAGGATTTGCAGGTTTTGGATTCAGTTGATAGTACCGAACATAGGTAGTATCTTGATCCTTAACCACTTGAGAAGACTTTAATCTGAATTACTTGAGTTCATCAGATCAGGAGAGCTAGAACTTGATAGCTCTTTGTCCTTTGGTTGCTGAAATGGGTGTTCCTCTACTACGGCCTTCCTTATGGCTTGTTGAGTAGACGAAGCTGCCAGCGATCCGGCCATATTTGGGCTTATTGGATCCGACCTCTTACACCCATTCAGGCTTCAGACTTGAGCTATGGGAATCGCGCTTCCCAATGCTGATTTCACTGAAGTCGATGGATTTGGAGTCATCCTTCGTGGTTTTGGATTTTGGAGCCTACGAACATTTGGTAGTTGCTCGAGACTCAGCTTCCCACTGGAACCTTGATTCTCCAGTCATTTTGGAGAACTTTGCAGACTACGATCACTCGAACTGGTCGAGTCAGATTGGCCTTCGTTCTTCCTACAGTCCCTACTGACGGGTTGATAAAGTGGGGGTTCTGCTACTACGGCCTTTCTTATGGCTTGTTGAGTAGACAGAGCTGCCAGCGATCCGGCCATATTTGGGCTTGTTGGATCCGACCTTTTACACCCATTCGAACCTTAAGCTTCATGCTGTCGAAAGACTTCAAGCTTCTTTGGCTCAATTTTGTAGGAGTGTGTAGCCACAAAAGTCACTTTCTTGACCTTTGAGTCTTGGTTTGTTGGAGAAGACGGTGTCTCTAACTCTTTAAAGATCACCTGCGTATACTTTGGAAAACAAATATTTGTGTTCTTTAGCACAAAAGAATATTTGAATTGATAATTTTAAATATTTATTCGGGGATCTCGACATGCAGCGCGGTGTCGACCCGAATAAATATTTAAAATGCCCCCTGTCTCACAGGGACATTTTAGAACGGAATAAATTTGGAATATAAGATTTTAAATATTCATTTGGGGATCTCGGCGTATAGCACGACGTCGACCCAAATGAATATTTAAAATGCCCCCTATCTCGCAGGGACATTTTGGATAGGCTTTGTATCTTTGAGATTTTAAATATTTATTCGAGGATCTCGGCACGCAGCGTGATGTCGACTCGAATAAATGTTTAAAATGCCCCCAGTCTGATGAGGGATTTTGAAATGCATTCTTGTTATACAAGAGAATTCCAAAATATAAGCATGCATTGATAAATATGCATATAAAATTTTGATCATCACAAAATACATCAGATATGAAATTTTCATGCGTGATATTTCTTTAAATGTCGACCATTGATCGGTGGCATGGGCCTTTGACCGTTCAGATCGATCAACTGATATGCTCCTCCTTGGTACACCTTCTCGATGACGAAGGGGCCTTCCCAATTTGATACGAATTTGCCACCGATTTTCCGGTGTGGGATAATTGGTCTTCTCAGCACCAGGACCAATTCCCTTTCTTGAAATGATCGAGGACGCACCATTCGATCAAAAGACTTTGCCATTCTTCCTCGGTAGATTTCTAGATTTTGTTGAGCTTGTAACCTGAGTTCATCAAGTGCGTCGAGCTCTTCCATTCTGAGGCGGGCATTTTGCTCTTGAGTGAGGTCATTCTGGATTGCTACCCGGAGTGACGGTAGCTCAATCTCTAATGGTAGTACAGCTTCCGCACCGAATACTAGAGAGTAAGGAGTGGCTTTGGTTGGCGTCTTGTAGGTTGTACGATACGCCCACAACGCTTCTGCCATTTTTGTATGCCACTCTCTTTTATTCTTGGTGAGAATCTTCTTCAACAATTTTACCAGCGTCTTGTTGAAGGCTTCCGCCAATCCATTTGCTCTTGGATTGTATATTGACGAGTACCGCCAATCGATTTTGTGCCGATCAACGAACTTATAGATTTTTGTACTTTTGAAAGCTGTACCATTGTCTGAGATTATGCGGCGTGGCACACCAAATCTGTAGACGACATTGTGGGTAAAGAAATTGATCACATGCTCCGATGTGACCTCTCTGAATGGAGCCGCTTCCGCCCACTTGGAAAAGTAGTCTGTTGCTGTAAGTATAAAGCGGTGTCCTGCTGATGACGGCGGATCTATTGGCCCGATTATATCAGTGCTCCAGCATTCGAATGGCCAGGATGCTATTGTTGGGTGCAGTGGATTTGGTGGCTGATGTATAACATCACCGTGGATTTGACACTCGTGACACCTCTTTGCGTGGTCAATACAATCTCTGACCATGGTCGGCCAATAATAACCCATTCTTTTGATTTTAGCGGTCATTTTGGGACCTGACTGATGTGCTCCACAAAGCCCTTCATGGACTTCTGTTACTACTTTATCAGCTTCCTTGATCCCTAGGCACCTTAGCCACATTTGATCAAAAGCTCGTCTGTATAACATGTCATTGACGAATGCATATCGCAGCGCCCTTTTTCGAATTTGTGCGGCCATAGACTTTTCTGTCGGGAGTTTGTTTTCTTTGAAGTAGTCAATGAATGGCTGTCTCCAATCATTTTCGACTTCAATATCTAAACAATGCCACCACGATTCAGAAGCTTGACTAGTTTTATGTCTCTTGGCCATGTGATATTCTTCTGGATAATTTTCCCTAACGATCTGATGGAGAGGTTGAGGGTCAACTGGAGTTTCTTCCTGCTGACTTGAATCTGGAATTCCTTCTGCTCTCGGGAATTGTAATAGAGCGGGCTCCAAGACCCTACGAGTGTAAACCCCGATGAATATAGGACTCTCCTCGTTGATATTTGCCATTTCTTTGGTTAATTTGGCCAGACAATCTGCTTTAGCATTCTGTCCTCGAGGAACTCGATCCATTTTGACATTTGGTACTTGCTTCAGAAGCTCGAGGGCTCGTCGGTGATAATGGGCCAATTCAACTTTGCCAACCTTGTAAATTCCAAGTACTTGATTTATTACAAGTTGAGAATCACCAAAGATTTGGAGATGTTGGATTCTGACATCGATCGCGATCTCCAGCCCTGCTAAAAGAGCTTCGTACTCAGCTTCGTTGTTGGTCCGAGGTTCAGTCAAACTGAATGAGAACCTCATTATGCCTCCCTCGGGTGCTACGAAAATGAGGCCGATGCCGGCTCGGGCTCTTGCAATATTTGGAGGTCGCACAGTTCTAATCGACGATGCCCCGTCGAAGTACATTTCCCAGAATGGTAGCTTTTCATTCTCTTCAACTTGCATAATTTGTTCGTCGGGCAAATCATCGTTTAGTGGAGAATCTGCTGGGATTGGATGTGCAGCGAGGAAATCTGCCAAGGCCTGTCCTTTCACTGTCTTTTGTGGCATGTATGTAATTTCAAACTGCAATAACAATACTGCCCACCTGGCTAGACGACCTGTCAACGCTGGTCTTGTCATCAAGAACTTCAGCGGATCGATCTTTGATATCAGCGTGATTTTGTGGGATAACATATAATGGCGGAGTTTCTGAACTGCAAAAATCAGCGCCAAGCAATGCTTTTCAATAGGAGAATAACGGCTTTCTGCACCAATCAACCTCCGACTGATGTAATAGAGCGCATTTTCTTTGCCTTCTTCATTATTCTGGGCCAATAGTGCTCCGAGTGACTATTCTAGTGCAGCTGTATACAGTATAAGAGGCTTCCCCGGAATTGGCGCTGCTAGAATGGGAGGATTTAATAAGTATTTCTTGATGCTATCAAACACCTCCTGACATTCTGCATCCCATTTGAAACGGACATCTTTCTTCATTAATTTTGAAAATGGCTGGCACCTACCCGATAGATTTGATATGAATCTCCGAATGAAAGCCAGTTGTCCTTGCAGCGAGCGAAGCTGTCGAAGGTTTCTTGGTGGTGGCATCTCCGTGATTGCCTTAATTTTGTTTGGGTCGATCTCTATGCCTCGATGACGAACAACATAACCCAGGAATTTACCGGAGGAGACCCCGAATGCACATTTGAGAGGATTCATCTTCAGATCAAACTTTCTGATTCTTTCAAATACAATTCTAAGATCTTTTAAGTGATCATTTCAGCCAAGACTTTTGACGACCAGGTCATCTACATAACACTCGACCTTCTGATGTATCAAATCATCAAATATGTGAGTCATCGCTCGCTGGTAGGTGGCACCAGCGTTCTTCAAGCCAAAGGGCATAACTGTGTAGCAGAAAATGCCGATGGGCGTTCTGAACGATGTATGTTTTTCATCTTCGGGCGCCATTTTAATTTGATTGTACCCTGACGATCCGTCTATGAAGGAAAACATGTCGTAGTTGGACATATTGTCGACCAGGAGTTCGGATACAGGGAGTGGAAAGTCATCTTTTGGGCATGCTTTATTGAGGTCCCAAAAGTCGATGCAGATACGAATCTGACCATTCTTCTTCTTTATAGGGATGATATTTGCAATCTAATCGGCATACTTTTCTTCTCGTATGAAGCCTGCATCTATTAGCTTCTTTGTTTCAGCAATCACCTGTTCTTCGATCTCCAATCTCATTCTCCTTGGAGCTTGTTTGACAGGTGCTACATCCGGTTTGATTGCTAATCTGTGAACTGCTACGTCAGGGGATAAGCCCGGCATCTCAGCATATATCCAGGCAAAGCAGTCCCTGAATTCACATAGGAGCTTCTTTCATTTCCTCTGCTTGCTCTTTGAGAAGAACATCACTGATGCAGGTCGGGCGATGATCTTCTTCAATCTGCAAGGATATATTTGAAAAGTGATGGGATTTCTTGAAGGATTTTTCAAGATGTCGACCATCAAAAACATTTTTGTTGGGGTCATCTTTGAGACCCAATTTTGATAAATTTCTTTAATGGTGGATCTCTAGGGGTACACACCAGATGTCACACCATTATTTGATTTTTTTTTTTTTTTAGAGATGTGAGTCCCTATATTTGTTTTTCCCTTATGCCGGGACCTTTCGGCAGTGGATTCTTGGATATGCTTCCAAGTGTCACACTCCAATGCTCACCGTACATATATTTATTCTTTCTTTACTCTACCATCATAAAAGATGGTAGCTTCTAGCTCTATCGGGACCTTTCAGTGATGGATCTTTGGACATAAGAACCAAATGTCACATCCGGATGTTCACCGTATAGAACATAATATTTTAGCTGCTACTATAGTATTTGAATGACTAGCCAAAGATGGAAAGAGATACCAATCCCCAGCGGAGTCGCCAGAAATCTGTGGGCTCCGAAAATTCGGCCCCGGCCTCCGCCCGCTTTTTCTTATTCGGCGAGGGAGTTTTAACGAACTAAGTTCCGGGGTAAATTTTGGAAGGCAGATGGGTTTGTAGATAAGACACTACCCAGAGATTTCGCCCTCATTTGATGAGGACTTTATGATCTGAGTTCTGGTTTCCTATAGGCGCAAGCCCCTATAGTTAATCACCCCTCCCGGTAACGAGAGAGAACTTTCGATTAAGGCTAGTCGTCAATCAGATACGTAGATGATACGTGTTATCTGGCATATAGTAGCAGCAATGGGTTTGAAAATTGGGTTTAGATTTGGGTATTTGGAAAGGTTTGAAAATTTGGAATTTGAAGGGTTGAGAGATTGATATTTAAAAATAGAAATTTCACCATCGTGCACTTAAAGCGGAAGGTGGGGGAATGGATGATGGGCCCGATCAAGATCCCATGGTTCCGTCGTCCCGGGCCATCATGGACCCTGGTCTACTTAGTCAGAGGAGGTAGTCGACCCAACCTGACAGAAGGATCCTTGTCGGCAGCCATGGGTTGCTTCGTCCAAGGGGACCTTGTAGACCTGGGGTGAATGTTTGTCTAAGGGGATAAATTTAAATCCACTTAGCTAATAAAGGGCTTTGTGCCCTATCGATCATATCCTATTGATTCATATCTAAAGGAATTGATGCCATAAGGAACGTATCGGCGCTGGCCATAACCGCTATCCGTGGTGCCATTTGGCGGCAAAAACCACTCGGTTCAGAGGGCCCCGGGTCATAACCGTTTATCCTGCGGTGTCATTTGGCGGCAAACCGCCGGTTAGAGGACACGTACCACGTCCTTAATGGCAAGGGATTGTTTGAGAATGGATCCTAGTGATATTCTCGACCAGGCATTTGGCTCCTTTGTGAGCTGAAGTAGTTTTTGATTTGTCCGCCTCGACAAACTGTTGCGGAGGATGGATGGAGTTTTGCTTTAAGTTTTAATGGATTTATTTCAATTTTGAATATTTTTGGGATTTTTGAGAATTTTAGAATTTTCTGGGATTTTGGGTGGAGCTTGAAAGTGTTTGGAATGGACTTTTGGGAGATAATTGAAAAATATTTGGGAACCCCTCCGGTTGAGATCTGCATTCAACACGGCCATCATCGGGGTGTTCGGGGTTATTTCTCTTTATGGATTGAACCTTGTCACTCTGTCGGGCTATCGACAGAGGATCGGGTTTCGTAGGCTTTATGCCCTTTGATAGTGAATTCTCATTGTTGTAGGCCTTGAAGGCCTAATATGAATGTATTAAGACAAATATAACGGTCGCCACAACCGTACATTTGTTTATTGGTTCGAACCATGTCGACTTCTATTGACCCGTATAGAAGGATCGGGTTCGAACTAGAATTCACTTGTCAACCCGCGCAGCATCCCTAGACGTCACGTGTGTACCAATAGCATGCTCGTCGGGGCCCATGCGGGTTGAGAATATATTTTCCCCCTTTAGTGTACCTATGTGTATACAATTTATAGTGCACGTGCAGGGGTATTCTTGGAATAGACGTCTTCTGTCTGCTTGTACGAATGTTGCAGATCTGGTGGCGTGGCGTAGCAGCTTCTGAATAGAGTGGTTCGCTGCTTCGTACAGGTAGACTGTCGTGCACTATTTGTTGATTTTCGTAGGCGGGTCATAGTGCACTAACAAGCCTCCTGCCTTAAATTTATACTTGTATGTACTTGCACTTGTCATATTCTCCATACATTTTATTGTGGTCTTTGATCTTTTCAGTACATCTGCAACTGATACATGTAGATAGATAGATGTCTTCATTTATAGGCTGAAATTAACTTCAGGATACTGCATTTACTGAAGTCCTTCTGCATCTACTCATAAGTGGCATATTATACATACATCCTTATTTGTAAAGAGAATGTATATATTGCAGATCTTTTTATCCTTGATTGCATGAAAGTCAATTTATATGTTTGAATTTCGATATTGACTACGAGGATGCTAGAATACCCTTGATACAAGAGTTTGTGGGTGCTTGTATCTGTTGTATGTCAATCGTTGCATCGACTAATAGTTTTCTTCATTAGGGCTTCTAATCTTCGGCATATGAGTTCATTGGTCGATTAGTATGAACACCGCAGATTTCATGTTGGCTATACGTAAATCAAGAGTCTTGTAGTACATTTATCCTTCTCATTTGAAAGTATACTGTTGTATGCTTATTTATATATTAGTCTGAATTGATAATCAAAGAATCCGCTTCTTCTTCAAGTTATACCAATTACAACTCCTCCAAGCATATTCTGTTGGCAAATCAGCCTCCCATTTGCATATTTATTAGTGTCTTCATTCAAATTGAGACGATTATCATCCATTCGCCATTGATTGAAAACATGTCATGTTGAAAGTTTGTGACTAATCCACTTGATCACTAACTTGCACTTGATTGCATGATTCTTTATTATGATATGTAAGTGAGGCTCTTCATTCGTCACAAGTCTTGTATGTACTTTCTTGCATTTGATTTGGGCATATTAACTCAACAATCATGATCTCACTTTGAATATCATGTCATGTATCACATTTTTAGTTTGATGTGATTTAAGTTCCATGTAACTCAATTCAAGCTTGAGTCCCTCATTGTCCACAATTGATTCTCCTTTACTTGGTTTGAACCAAGCTCTCTTGCAAACATGATTCAAGCTTTATTCTATGTATGTGCTTCAAGTCCTATGTTGTTCTGAGTTCAATCAAGTCTAGATACGAGTTCAAATTGAGTTTATGTCCACAATACTTAATTTATTTGAGTTCTTGTTATTGTTCTTTTCAAGTTCAAATGCAGTTCAGTTTGAGTCCAACTCAAGTCTTCTGTTGTTTTGCAGAGTCCAAGATAAGTTCAAGTTCAAGTGGCAAGTTGAAGTTCAAAAGAGAGTCCAAGCTCATATTCATTTGATATTCAAATTAAGTCCCAATGATTAAGACTTTTGTAGTTCATGTCACATTTGAGTTCGGATTTGATGTCAAAGTCCTTTGTAATCTTATTTGGTTCAGATTATTTGCACCAAGTTCATTTTATTCAAACAAGTCCACAAGTCCAAGCTCATTTTTTTGTTCAAGTCCTTGGATTTTCAATCCAAATTTCGGCAGCCTCCCGGCGTCTCCCCCGTTTAGGGGAAAAACCAAGAGGCAACCTTCCCCTCGACGCTACTTGAGCGCTTCAGGTAGATGTCAAAAATGACACCGCGGTTGCATATGAAATTTTTTTATCCCCGCCTGCTACGTGAGCATTTAAGGGTTTTTTGTGTTTGTTGATTATAAGAAGAAAACATGTTAGAAAAATACAGATTTCCCCCCTCTGCACCACGTGGGCGTTCGGGGGTACTTATATAAAAATAAAGAACACATTTTTTTATCCCCTTCGCCACAAGCGTCGCACCGGTTTCCCACCCTAAACGCTACTTGAGCGCCTCGGGGGTTTGCCGGCTCGTTGCTAGCATTGAAGAGGGATCCTTATCTCGTCGCAAGCATCGCACCGGTTTCCCACCCTAAACGCTACGTGAGCGCCTCGGGGGTTTGCCGGCCCGTCGCAAACATCGAGAAAAGAATCATTTTTTTTCTTTGAAAGTCTTTCTTTTTTTTTTCTTCTTTTTTTTTTTTACTTCTTTTCTCTTTTTTTTTTTGGAGAAATCATCTTTTTTTTTTTTTCTTTTTTTCTCTAAATTGCTAATGCTATCGACAATAACTATCATACTAGCCATGCAATAATAACCATACTAGCCATGCAATAATAACCGACATTAACAACAACTACATTAACAACAACATAATCATCTTTTATAAACGACATTAACAACAACTACACTTTGCCATGCAATAATAACCATACTAGCCATTACAATGAAGTTAACATCAGAGAATAAATGGGAAGAGATTTATATCTGTAATGGGCTATTTTGAAAGGCTAAAGTGGGCTTTGTAATGGGCTATGTGATTAGGGAAGGAATTGGGTAGTGGGCCTCTTTTTTTTTTTGTTTGCTGGAATGGAGAAGACAAGGCTCACCACTCTCTTTTTTGTTATTGCTTGCTACAGATATAGGGAATTACAATGAAATATGAAAAAGTTAAATATGGGAAATCATCTCAAATTGCTTTAGTGGGATACAGGTAAGTACATAATGCAATAGCTATGTCAGTATAGCAATAAACCTACTACCTCAGATATTCTTTTCACTAACAGACAAATGGAAGAGGACGGGCTATACTAGTAAGTAAGATCTCATAGAACATTGCATAAGATTGTATGCATGAAAAGAGGATTTCATCACCTGCTTTAAATCTCAAAACTACATATCCCGTTGGCTGGAGGGTTTATATGCAATACAAACAAGAGTGGGTAACGTGAAGCCGAATGGAATTTTGACTGAGATGAAGGTGCGAACTGCTTGGGCTCGAGATTGAGGGGAGATTGGGAGGAAGGAGGCAGTGGGATTTGCGAGAGAAGAGAAGCTGGGAGGGGTGAGGTCCGGTCTTCAGACAGGTATATGTGGATGGAGAGCTCGGCTTGTGGCTAACAGTAGAAATCTGGAAAATAGTTGGGTCTGGAAGCTTTTGACTGAGCTCATGGGGCTGTTGTATGAGTTGAATAGGAGAGGGGAACTTAAGGAACGGCTTGTTTGGAGAGGTAGGGCTGAACGGAACTTGGGGAGGTGATCCGGCCAGCACAGGGAATGAGGTTGAGGGATGAACGTGTGGCCTCGACGGACGTGGGGCTGTGCGGAGTTGGGATGTTGGCTTTCTTGTGGAAGACCAGAACGTACCGAATAGCTCCGTGGATTTCATTTTAAGAAGGAGGCCTTGTGCATTTCTTCGAGGAAACACCTGTCCCGAGTCTCATTTCAGCAGGAATTCAGCAGGAATTACGGGATTTAGGCAGAGACTATAGCAGAACATTGATGGTATACGAGGTATGCATTAATGTGATTTGGATTTTTGCTTTGACTTGCCATTTTCATGTAAAATCATAAGCAAAACGTTTAATAATGACTTGCTATAACTGGTATTCACATTAATTGGAAAGGTCAGCAATGCATTAATTACTGAAAAATCACCTCGTTTTGTGTGAAATTCCTCAATTTGCGTGTCGATTTCCTCGTTTTACGCACCAATTTTGCCGATAATCATAATTGAACAAATTGATACTATATTCAGGGTATTTCTGATGTTCCGGTCACAACGACGCAGTCCGTTTCACGATCGGACATCATTTAGATGGCGACAAGGCTTAATTCCTTCGGAATGCCTATTGTCTCGATTTGAGCGCAAAACCTCATTCAAACAAATTGGCACTGTATTCATAGTATTGACGGTGTTCCGGACCCAATGACGCAATCCGTTTTGCAATCAGACATCGTTTGGGCGACGTCGAGGGACAAACTTCTCGATATGTGTGTTATTACCTTAGGATTCATGCCACCATTATGGATACTTAAAATTGAATAAAGAAACTACAGTTTTCAAAGGTTGACAATGTTCCGGACGCAATGGCGCTGTCCGTTTGTCGATCCGACATCATTTGGTCTCCGACGAGAGTAATTTCCCTTGTAATGCGTGCCTTCGCAACATAATTGAATCGCCTTCAAAAATTGCGACACCACCTCAAACGATCCAATTTAATCAAATAAAATATAGAATCTTAATGGAGACGATGTTTCGGACGCAATAGAGCTGTCCGTTTGTCGATCGGACTTCGTTTGAGCATCGTCGAGGCTAATCTCCCTCGAAATGCGTGCATTTGCAACATATTTGAATAATCTTTAAAATTTACGACGCCGCCTCAAATGATCCAATTTGGTCAAATAAAATGTAGACTTTTAATGCCAAAGACGTTCCGGACGCAATGACGCTGTCTGTTTATCCATCGGACGTCGTCCGAGCGTCTTCGAAGCCTCGTTTCCGTCGTAACGCAGGCCTTTATATCATATTTGCATCGCCTAGAAATTCACCACCATCTCGGATGATCCAAATTTATCAAATAAAATGTATATCCTGAATGTCGATGACGTTTCGGACGTAATGGTGCTGTCCGTTTGTCGATCGGACGTCGTCCGAGCATCTTCGAGGCCTCATTTCCGTCATAGCGCAGGCCTTTATATCATATTTGAATTGCTTAAAAATTCGCCACCATCTCAGACGACCCAAATTTATTAAATAAAATGTATATTCTGAATGTTTACGACGTTCCAGACGCATTGGCGCTGTCCGTTTGTCGATCGGATGTCATCCGAGCGTCTTCGAGGTCTCGTTTCCTCGATATGCGCATCTTTGCATTAGATTGAGATTTGTGCTACCAATTTAGATACTCCAAATGGAATAAACAAAATGCAATTTTCATAGGCTGGCAACATTTCGGATGCAATGATGAAGTCTGTTCGTCGATCCGAGATCGTTTGATCACTCTTGCATTTTAATTTCGGGTGTCGGTCGTCTCTTTTGACCAATCTCATCTGATTCAATTACGGGGGGCCTTGACCCAGCAGAATTCAATATCCTAATCGCAATGATACCATCCATTTGGCAATCAGATGTCATTATCCCTTAAGTGATGCGTTTTGTCAATACACGCATTGCCTAAATGATCGTTTTTGCCTCTTTTCACATGGTTTATATGTAGGGGTCAACAGGACTCAAAGATTATTTTGGAAGAAGAAGTAATGATCAATCCAAGACAAAGAAGATGCAAATTATTCTATGTGGATGCCGAACGTCATCTAGAGACCAATCAGAATGCGCCACATCACCCTCGCTTGGTATCGCGGCTCGGTACCACGCTCAGTACCATGCTCGGTACTGCTGACATGACGCATTCTGGTTGGTCTCCAGGTGGTGAACTGCGTTCGGCGTCCGTACAAAATAATTTCCCCAGAAATAGAGACTATTTTGGCCTTCATCTCAACCCTACTTTCCTTCCACTTTGTCAATATTTTTCCTTTTTATTTTAGAGGCATTATTTGTTTGGCCTAAAACCTTAGCAATCACTTGGTGACATATTTAAGCTTATTCAATATTTTTAGAATATGTGCATTTATGCAAAATTTCTTAAATCTAATACAATAATATGGGTTATGAAGGGATTTATACGCCTTTACCATCAATGTCCTACTCATTTGGTCTGATATCTGGTTAGATGGGGAAAACTAATTTTTCATTCGACTTGCTATGAAAAATGCTACTAAAGTCTCCAAATGATAAGCAAGATAAAGTAGTTGTAATTTGGAAATGAGATATCCTATCTCATCACTAAAGCAAGCTTATTAGCCAAATGCTAATAGATTCTATCTAGCTTTTAGCATTTGGTAATTTGCTTTTGTTTTAATCAAAAGTTTGAGTCAAGATCAATAAGGTTTTGAAATTTTTAACTAAAATAGTGGACATGCATTATTTTTTTCTAAAAAAGGTTGGTTTTGTTGCATTGATTTTGCTTGGTAAGGAAATTAAACTTAAGAGCCAATCATAATGATTAATATTACCACAAAATTAAAATAATAACCAAATCATTCATTGCAATTATTATAATTGGAACAAATAAAAGTAGTTATGGCCAATGTAGTAAATTTTAGATAGCTTGTATAGTACAGAAAAATCCGTCATTATCCTTAGATTTTTCGACGGAGAGAGCCGGAGAGATATATGCCAAAATTGAAAATGCGGCGCCCAAACTGGCAAAAAATTCACTGATTTTTACCGACGGAATGTCCGGCGGAATTTCCGCATATAAATAATCGGCGAAATTTCTGCCGGATTGCGTTTGAATTTAAAAAGTTTCCAATGTAATTTGCGTTGGGTTTAATAAAAGCATTTTCCAGTATACGTACTCACAAAAAATTGTCACAAAATTTGCATTGATTTCTTAAACCATTACAATAAAATGTTGCCTTTGGGGTTTCTTTTAGTAGTGAATATTCTATGTGATCAAAACAAGATCATTTCTTTAAAAAAAATGTGTGGATTTGAACCCAAAAAAACAAGTTCATTCAAATGGTGAAAATTTTAAATTTATTTGTTGTACAAAGCCTAATTTTATGGTTACAACTAACCAATTTAAATGGCCTCTATGATGTCTCATTGTTTACATTCAATCAAGACCATCAATATGGAGGCACAAGGGCATATACTATTTGATCAGATCTTGGTTGCTCAACCTATGAATAATTGAATGAAATAGAGTTGATCGTCCAACAAACACTAACAAGTCAAAAATGTACAATCTTTGATCGAGTTTGACTTGCTCAGTCCAATGGATGCCAATTCAAGTTGATTAAATCATTATGGTGTTTAGATTTGACATTCTAGAAATACTATTACAATCATGTGCCAATTTAGCTACAATGCCACGGTGTCATCTTTCCCATTTTCAAGAAATCATAACTAGCACATTGTCGACGATAGGTTAGCCACATTTGCACCCTCTTCAACATATATGACAACTCTTTACATCCACACTTAAAAGTGAAAGAAAACTTTTGGTCATTATATTCCATCTAGAAAAATTATAGGAGTGGAAAAATATATATTTGTATAAACAAACATTTCAAAACTTGATTATTTTCAGTGGACATAAGCATAGAAGTCAAACCACATTTCTTTTGGTTTCTTCTAATTGCAATCTCTCCTAGTTTTTCACATACCTTTCTTCAACCAAGTAAAACCAATAAAAAAATCTTATCCTTTCTCCTTCATTTTAATGTATGAATCCAAAAAAAGTTGCAGGTGTATCTCTGCCAGCTATAGTGCCATTCACATGAACTTATCCTTAACATATTCTATAACAATAGTCCAAATATGCTTATATATATTATATATATATATATATAATAATAATAATAATAATAATAATAATAATAATAATAATAATAAATTCTACAACAATTCACATACAGTGTCAATAATCCTTCAAATTTAAAATTACTAAACAAAAAAGAAATACAAATCTCTTAAATGCAAGCTAAGCCAAGACTTCCATATGAACTACAAACACTCATTACCCATTCCTCATAAAAACCAAAAGCTGCAAGAATCTAATATTCTCAAAACATCTACTATAAAGTCGTGAGAGTTACAAGCCATAAATCATACACACACAAAGAGTAACAACCATGGTACAGAAGAAGAGAATCTGCATTATCGGCGCTGGCATAAGCGGCTTGGCGACATGCAAACACTTGGTGGAGAAAGGATTCCGACCAGTGGTCTTTGAAGCTGATCATACTATTGGTGGCGTGTGGAAAAGCACATTGGCGTCGACACGCCTACAAACATCAAAATGGGATTATCAATTCTCTGACTTCCCATGGCCGGAGAAGATAGTAGAGGTTTGTCCTGATAATATCCAGGTCATGACATATTTAGAATCCTATGCTCAACAATTTGAGCTTATAAAACATGTGAGGTTTGGAGAGAAGGTAATCAGGATAGAGTATGTTGGTGTGGGAGAGGAGGATATTGAGGCATGGGATTTGTGGGGCGGTTCCGGTGAGGCATTTGGTGGTAGTCAACGAGGGGTGTGGCATATCAAGGTGGAGAGTGTGAAAGATGGAACTATAGAGGTAATTTATATTATTTATAAGATAATTATCTTGTTTTATCTAATTGCATTCAAATTTATAATTTGGTGCTAAGATAAAAATTATATTATCAATTATTTTTTTAATAAATATATATGTTTTTAAATCGTTTGTTTTATATTTTTAATTTTATAAGCCATCAGGAACATGTGGGCCAACTATCTTCAAATTTTTGCTTTAAAAACTCCATTTTATGTGGCATTTTTTTATGTATAACGTTTTGGTAAACTCAGTATGCCATTGAATAAGACATAAGTGAATACAAATGTATATAAAACGTTATACATAAAATATCTTAATTATATTTTCATGTTAGAATGTTACAAAATATAAGGTCAATCTAAGTTTCTTATTCAACCTACCATTGTAGATTCATGTCATGGATTTTGTTGTCCTTTGTATTGGAAGATTTAGCGGACTTCCAAATATCCCAACATTTTCCGAAGAGAAAGGTCCTGAGGTCTTTGATGGCAAAGTGATTCATTCAATGGATTATAGTAATATGGATAGCTTAACGGCTGCTCAGTTGATCAAAGGAAAACGAGTCACCGTTGTTGGATTTCTTAAATCAGCATTAGATATTGCTGCAGAATGTGCTAATGTTAATGGTAATTAGTTCACATTTCATTCCATATGATACATTATTCTTAATAGTTGAAAACTTAGGTACATATTTTTTATGTGTTCCAACATAATATTTTGCTTTGTATTGTTTCAATATGATCCAAAAGTAACTCATCTTGATTCATGTTTATTAAAAACCTTCATTTTTATTTTTGCTTGTAATAATCTTTTATAAAGCTACTTTCAAAAAAAAAAAAAAAAAAATCATAAGTTGGATGTAAAATGTCAAAGAATCCTCACAAACATTCACTCTTTCAATCAATTTCAAGATTTAGACTTCATTTGGAACAATTTTTTATTGTTTTCTAAAACACCTTTCTAGTACAAAAAATTCAAAAGATTTTGCACTAAAAAGTTATAAATGAAAGCAATAAGAATATTGTTCTAAATGAAACCTTCATCATACAGATCAAATTCTCTTGATGATATATGATATATAATAAAATGAGAGTTCATAAGAAATTAGACTAAAAATAAATTTTTTGTATATTTTGATTTGACAATCTTCCTTGTAATTATTATTTTTGATATATTCTTTAATTATCAACAGGTTCAGAGTATCCATGTACGATGATAATTCGAACAAAGCGATGGAACATACCAAGCTTTGAGGTTTGGGGTTTTCCTCTCAAGTACTTACTCTTCAATCGTTTTGCTGAGCTGCTCTTTCACAAGCCTGGGGAAGGACTCATCCTCAGTCTGCTAGCCTTCTTGCTTTCACCTTTGGTATGCATATATAATTATCAAATCATTTAGGTTACGTTTGAGATGAATTTCTTACTGCTTCTTAAAGTAACTAGCTTTCTAGTACAAAAATTTTTGTACTAAAAAGTTACTTTAAGAAGCAGTAAGAAAACCGTATCAAATAAAATCTTAAGAGAACAAATACGAACATGTATAATTTACTGATCAATTAGCTTTTTTCCCTATCAATCTTTTAGGTGTGGATTTTCTCAAAAATTGCAGAGAGTTATTTTTTGAAAATAATTCCAATGAAAAAGCATGGAATGGTGCCTGAGCATAGTTTCTTTCAGGCAATTTCCTCTTGTCTTTTATGCATATTACCTGATAATTTCTACAATAAAGTGGAAGAAGGAAGTATTGTGCTTAAGCCTTCTAAGACATTCAGCTTCTGTAAAAATGGCGTCGATGTCGAAGGGGAAAGACAATCGATTAGTTCAGACATAGTGATCTTTGCTACTGGATTCAAAGGTGATCAGAAGCTTAGAAACATATTTGTGTCTTCAAAGTTTCAAGAGATTGTGGCAGGAATAAAAGATAATGTAGTTCCTCTCTATAGGTACTGATAAGTATTTAACTCTAGCATATTATATATGTCTGAACATGGTAGCTTGTTAGAGAAATTTTTTACAAGATTATAAGTTTAAAATATATTTTACATATCATAAAATAAGAGTTTGAGTTAAATATTTTACCTCCAGGGAATGTATACATCCACAAATACCACAAATGGCAATCATTGGCTTTGCTGAGAGTATTTCAAACCTGTATACATCAGAGATAAGAGCGAGGTGGCTATCACACTTCCTCCATGGAAAGTTCAAGCTGCCAAGCAAAAGATACATGGAGAAGAATGTGATGGAGTGGGAAAAGCATGTGAAGAAATATTCAGGAAGCAGATATAGAGGATCTTGTATCTCTACTCTTCATATTTGGAATAATGATCAGTTGTGTAAAGATATGGGCTGCAATCCAAGGAGGAAGAAAGGCTTTCTTAAAGACTGGTTTTTACCTTACTCTCCTACAGATTATGCTGAGCTTGATTGAGTTGAAGGATAAATAAACAATGGTGTAATTGTGAAGTTGATTATTGCAGTTATGTTTTAATTGATTGAAGTCATAGAAAAGGTAAAATTTTTTATTTTCTTATTTGTTTAAATGACATTTGGAAAAGATGAATTTGATCTTTTAAAATATGTAGTTGTTAGCCTGTTGGTAGGATCAATTTAAACATATCAATTTAGACTTTGTTTGGGACGGCTTTCTTACTGCTGCTTAAAGCAACATTTTAATACAAAAATTTAAATTTTGGCACTAAAAAATTTCTTCATGAAGTTAATGTAGCATTCAAGAAATAATAAAAAAGGAACAATCCATAGCAATCGAAGACCAATTCATCATAAAAGTGCTCATTATTACTCAATTCATTCTAACAAATTAAACTGTACATACATGTTTTTTTGAACGTCCTAAACAGTTGCATTTTATGAATCATATGCATTCAAGAGGTAGTGAACCTTATTGCAGTTGATTGCACCAATTTGCACATGAAAAGTTTCAACCTTCCAGCACTAAGGTGCCTACGACTTCATCATTTACTATATTTAATGTTCATATCTATAATTTATGATAAAAAAAACATTATCAAACACATGCAACCACCATCACTTGCACCTACTAAGTTGTTGCTCATAACCCATATTAACTAGAGTCAAGGCAAGTTAGGAGAGTTGTCCTTAAGGGTGTTTAATTTGTTGCAAATAAAAGAGACAGAAAATAAATCCATACACAAAATAATGGCTTAACAGATCTGAAATAACATATCTGAAATAAATTGATGTAGAAAGCAAAATTTGCTTGTGAATGATGGGATAATATAAATTAGTTAAGATGGCAACTATAGCATAATAATTTTCATGCAATAGTATGAAGTACTGGATAAAAGATTACAAAATTTTGACTATCAAGCAATTAATAAGCCCACATTTGATAGCATTAATAATCTTAAAAATCAAACTCATTTTTTGAATTCATATAAAGAATTAATACAAGGCAAATTGAATTGGACTTTGTTGGCAAACAAATAGCCCACTTGAGAACTCAAGAAATTGCAATAATATCAACTCTCAATTCTCCATTCCCTCCAACATCAACTAATCTCATAGAAGTAACAAAGTTACTCCATCTGCTTGTGAGCAAATGCCTTCGAGGGTTGTCCTGCGATCAGGAAATAATGAGAAACAAGGAAAATACACTCTTCGTCTCATTTGAATGCATGATCTAATTGAAATAAAGAAGCATCATAAATCTTAATTAGAGAGTGAATAGAACAAGAAAACAATGAAAAAATGTTGATTGGCGCTTTTAAGAACTATAAGGTTCCAAAGTTTGTAATGTACGTATCGGGTTGGCGTGATTGATGCTTTGAAAAACTACATCATACGGTAAGAGCTTTTTTCAAAATCTATAGGTGTTATGCGGTTGAGAAAGGCACGAACATAAACTAATAAGAACTTGATAAAACACAATCAAATTGAGGTACATAAAACTCAACCATAGATAATTGGAAAACATTACTACATAAACAAACTAAGCACTTATAATAGATATTTCATTTTTTTGACACCTTTGTACATGATTTCCACAATGCCTTATGGTTATATGCTTAAGAACATCAAGGTAAATTCTAATATCAAATTTCAATGCAAATATTGCTTCAAATTCTCAAAATGAGAAAATAAAATATTCTTTCATCTTAGATGCATTTCTTGCTAGCAATATGAAAATTAAAAGACTTCTAAAAAAAGAAGTTACATAGAGAACATGAAAGGAAAACCTTCATTAGTATTATTCTTTTTAAAGTTAAAACTAAAAGGAATAAAACAATTATTTAAGTTTGATCAATGCACTAGATCACATTTTAGCTTGAATTTAAAAATTGTCAACCCAAGCACTAATGCATTATATTGCTACCAAAAACAAGCATGACAGAGATAGTGATATAATCATAGAATATTACTCATTTAAGTTTAGGTATAACATGACAGCAAAGTTTTGAGGCTCAGTCATCCATTTCAACAAAAACATAAATAACATTACAACTTCAAGAAATTTTGTTTAGATAAATCAACAAGAAACCTGTTAAGAACATTAAAATACCTATATCATAGACATGGATGATGAAATTTAAATACCAAAATACAATGATATACAGATTAATAAGGTCCTACATGCCATACTAAAACAAATCCTGATCCCCTCGTACATCTGGATAGTGAAATATGCACTCGTACTAAAATCAGTGGAATCTTCGTGGAAGCAGCAGTCAAGAACGGAGTGGCCGTGCATGAACTCAACCTTGAGCACATTCTCTCAGAAAGAAAAAAAAACCGAGAACTATCATCCCAAGGAATTTGAGCTTGCAAATCATCCACGATTTTGATTGGACATACTTGTAGAACTCATGTGAACCCTAAGAATGCGAATATAGCGACTTTCCACCACACAATCTCCCACAAAACATAAATAACAACAAGAATCATGTAGTAGTGGAGAAGAAAATAGCAAGATATAAGTGATCCTCTATTCGAGAATATGATCAATTTTTTCAAAACTTTCTAGATGTCACTAGAGCCCATAAACATCAAAAGCACACAAAAATCAGCCAAAAAAGTGTCATAACCCTAATACAAACTTCTAGTTAAAGCAAACATAAGGATAATGCAAAAGGACAAAACATCCCTCACACTAACTCCCTTAGATAGTGGACCCCAACCCAAGGGGGGCTGGATTTGAAGCCTACGGACCAGCAGGCTTGCGCCTATTATATTGCATGAGCCAGCCGATAGGTTGGGCCGGATGGACCAGTCTCTGCTTATCAAATTTCCATCTGATAAGCCCAATTTAAAAGATAAGGCACATCAGGAATAGCTGGTTCGTCACCCTCACGCACGCAGAACTGCTATTTGCGATTGAGAACAACGATAGCAACATGGAGTCTTGTCGAATGGACCCAGAGGAAGAATAGAACAAAAGGAAGACATAAACAAGAAGAGCAGGAGTAAAATTAGTGTTTAGGGCATGACTGATTGGAGTAATAGGAGTGTTTTTAGCAACAGTAATAAATGTTCTCTATACCTCTTCTTAGCGGCAGTTTACAAACCGCCACAAACAATTATTGTAAAAACGCCTAAATTTTCATAGTGCATATCAATGCTAGCCAAATTAGACATGAGCATTCATGCTGTCACGACCCGACCCGAGACGAGACGGATCCCGCCCGCGCCGGATCGCGACGGAGAAAAGCTAACCAGGATCTAGCTTTGGAATTTGGTTCGGAACTGAATCTTCCAAATAATTAATTCAAACAGACAAACAAACACAGAGCTACTAAAAACATCAAATGCAGTGGAACAAAACATCTATCTGAATTCCTTTCCTCAAAATAATCATCTACAGAACAGTACATGGCCTTCAACAGAAAGAAAGACAGAACAGAAAAGCCATGACTGTACAAGAAACAAAAGTACAAAAGTACCTAATCTGATCAGACTCTGAAATCTAATCCTGGACTTCCTTGCCCTTCCCAGAACCTGAAAACCACCAGAAAGCAAGGGTGAGCTCAACAGCTCAGCAAAGCAACAAACCTCCAATCAAAATCCTCAGAAACTCAAAACCAATACAGCAGACAAATCCGTACAGAAATCAGAACGGAATCGGACAGATATCAAATCAACAGAACTGTACGGAAACAGAAGTCGTATCAAATCAGAAACAGAACAGATCAGACATATCAGATCAACAGAATCAGATTCGTACAGATCATATCAGAACAGAATAAACTCAGCATATCAGAATCATATAGCAGATATCAGATATTTAATTAATAGCTAAGTGTGCCCCCGGCACCAGAATAATAGCTGAGTAATTAATAGCTAAGTGTGCCCCCGGCACCAGAACAAATGTGCTTATAGCACCAGAACAGATCAGATGTGCTTCCAGCACCAGAATATATAAATAGTGCATATAGCACCTAAACAGATTTTTCCTCGGATCCGGAACAGAACAAATTTCAGATTTCATATTGAGCTCATTTCAGAATTCCCAGACACTAACTGAATCTCATAGGATCCAGGCCCCTTATAACTCCCTTTTCATAGCATATACAGATAGCATATCAATTCAGAGAAAATCCGGACAAATCAGAAATTACCCAAAAATCGGGCAGCACAACGGCAGTATACAGAATTTACACAATTTTCCTGAAAATCAAAATTCACCAAATTCGCACAGAATATAGATATCAACATTTCAGAACATTTATTCTACCGCACAGAGAATTTCCAAGTTCACAGAAAAATCCAGTCGACTAAAAACACAGTCGAATCAAAAATATCCGGACAAAAATCTTCAAAATATAGTCAAAACGTGCACACCCGGCACGTCAACGATATACAAAAAGTTACGCGGTAAAAACTGAACCGTTCAAAAGATACGGACGAAAATCGCTAACGGAAACAAAATCCGGACAGAAAATACCGCCAAACACGACGGTTCTGAAAATTTAGAAAGTCGGATTGTGCCTTACCTCGTGCACAGCAATTTCCTCAACAGTCCCCTCGGACGAAAACAGCTCGGCGTCGCCCGAAAATCCGCTTTTCCACTTTTTCCTTCGTTTTTCTCTCTCCTCAGCTTTTTCTCTCTCTTCAAAATATCTCATTTCTATATATATCCAGACTGATCGTCCTGGACGATCGAGCTTCGTACCAGACGATCCATGAAGAGAAGAATTCCGTCCAGACGAAAATCACGTATCGTCCCTGGCGATAGGTTCACGGGAGAATTTTCGTCCAGACGATCCACACTTCGTCCAGACGAACCAATCAGCCAAACAAGGTTTTTCTACACAACCTGTACCGATCGTCCCGGACGATCCAATTTCGTCCAGACGAACCTGGAGCAAAACTGATATTACAATCTCCCCAACTTAAAAAAAATGTCGTCCTCGACATTATCCAGTCTAAACTCAATCAAAACAAGTACGGGTACAACCGTCTCATGTCAGACTCCTTCTCCCAAGTGGCTTCCCGTGCAGTACGGTGCTTCCACTGGACTTTAACCATAGGAATCTGTTTACTTCTTAGTTTTCTGATGTCGTATGCCAAAATCAACTCTGGCTCTTCCTTGTACACCAGATTCTCCTGAATCTCAACTTCATCAGCAGACACCTTCTTCCCAGAGTCGGATACCCACTTCCTCAGAGTGGATACGTGAAACACATTATGCACATCAGGCATAGATTCAGAAAGTAATAACTTGTAAGCAGCTTTTCCAATTCTTTCCAAAACTTCAAAAGGTCCAACATATCTCGGACTAAGCTTACTCACCTGACCAAATCTGCTCACACCCTTCATCGGACTGACTTTGACATACACAAAGTCACCAACCTGAAACTCAACAAATCTGTGCTTCTGATTGTAATACTTCTGCTGTCGATCTTGAGCAGCTTTCAATCTTTCTCTTATCAAAATGATCTTCTGAGCAGTTTCATCCGCAAAAGTGGTCCCCAAAGCCTGTCTATCTCCGACCTCCGTCAGAGTCAAAGGAGTACGGCACTTCCTGCCATACAAAGCCTCGTACGGTGCCATACCGATACTAGACTGGAAACTGTTGTTATAAGCAAACTCAATCAACGGAATATGATCTTCCCAGCTTCCGCTAAAGTCCAGAACACAAAGCCTCAACAGATCTTCCAGTACCTGAATAGTCCTCTCAGACTGTCCGTCGGTCTGAGGATGAAAGGCTGTACTGAAATGCAGTTTCGTACCCAAGCCTTGCTGAATGCCTTTCCAAAGTCTGGAAGTAAAACGTCCATCTCGATCAGATACGATCACACGAGGCACACCGTGCAATCTGACTATCTCCTTCACATAAATCTGTGCCAAGCGATCAACTGAATCCGTCTGTCTGATCGGGAGAAAATGGGCTGACTTGGTCAATCGATCTACAACCACCCAAATGGCATCATGTCCTTGTCGTGATCGAGGAAAACCCATCGCAAAGTCCATTGTTACCTCCTCCCATTTCCACTCAGGGATTGGCAACGACTGCAACAGTCCACCTGGTCGCTGATGCTCTGCCTTCACCAACTGACAGGCTTCGCATCTCGACACAAACTCTGCTACATCTTTCTTCATCCCAGGCCACCAAAACAAAAGCTTCATGTCAGCATACATCTTACCACTGCCTGGATGTACAGTGTAGCCTGAATGATGAGATTCACACAGAATCTCCTGCCTCAAGTTTCCAAACACCGGTACACAACCTATTCTTACAGAAAATAGCACCAGAATCAGAAATTCGAAGTTCAGGAGTCTTACCAGATCCAATCTGTGCAATCAACTTCGAATAGTCCGAATCTGATTCCTGGGCTTCTTGAATCCGTGCTTCCAAAGAAGACTGAATATTCATCTGAGCCAACTCCAAATCACTGGAGGAAATCACCTCCAACTGCAATCTCTCCAAATCACGAACCAGAAAGTCATCACAGGTAAGCTGAATACCTGATAATCCAAAAGACTTTCTGCTCAAAGCATCTGCTACCACGTTCGCCTTCCCTGGCTGATACTGAATAGTCAAATCGTAGTCCTTGATCAACTCGAGCCACCTCCTCTGTCTCAGATTCAGATCCTTCTGAGTAAAAATATACTTCAGGCTCTTATGATCAGTAAAGATCTCACACCTGACGCCATACAAGTAATGACGCCAAATCTTCAAAGCAAAAACACTGCAGCTAACTCCAAATCATGTGTCGGGTAATTCTTCTCATGTGGCTTTAACTGTCTCGAAGCATAAGCAATTACCTGACCATGCTGCATCAGGACACATCCCAGTCCTTTCAGTGAAGCATCACTGAACACCTGAAAACCTTCAGTACCTGACGGAAGTGCTAGTATCGGAGCTGAAGTCAGACAATCCTTCAATCTCTGAAAACTCGTCTCACACTCCGGTGTCCAAACAAAAGGAACTGACTTCTGAGTCAGTCTCGTCAGAGACGTCGAAATCTGTGAAAAACCCTTCACAATTTTTCTGTAATATCCGGCCATACCCAAGAAACTACGTACCTCAAATACCGTAGTCGGCCTTGGCCAATCAGCAACAGCCTGAATCTTCTGGGGATCTACAGAAATGCCTTCTCCGCTAATCACATGCCCCAGAAAAGAAATGCTCTTCAACCAGAACTCACACTTGGAGAACTTGGCATACAGCCGATGCCTCCTCAAAGTCTCCAACACAATCCCCAAATGTCTGGCATGATCATCCTCAGATGCAGAATATACCAGAATATCGTCAATGAAGACGATCACAAACTGATCCAAATACTCCCTGAATACTCGGTTCATCAGATCCATAAAAATCGCAGGCGCATTGGTTACCCCAAAAGGCATAACCAAAAACTCGTAGTGCCCGTACCGAGTACTGAAAGCAGTCTTCACCACATCAGTTTCCTTCACCTTCACCTGATAGTATCCGGATCGCAAATCAATCTTCGAAAATACCGAAGATCCGGAAAGTTGATCAAACAGGTCGTCAATCCGAGGCAAAGGGTACTTGTTCTTGATCGTGACCTTGTTCAAATCTCTGTAATCAATACACATACGGAGTGTACCGTCCTTCTTCTTCACAAATAATACAGGTGCTCCCCAGGGCGAAACACTAGGACGTACAAAACCTCTGTCAACCAACTCCTGAAGCTGAACTTTCAACTCAGAAAGTTCTTTTGGTGCCATCCTGTACGGAGCTTTCGATATCGGAGCGGTACCCGGAAAAACATCGATAGAGAACTCCACATCTCTATCCGGAGGTAAACCAACCAACTCCTCAGGAAAAACATCAGCAAACTCCCGTACCACAGGGATCTCAGAAACAGAACCAACCTCTAGGTTCAGATCCCGCACCGAAGCTAAAAATACCGGACATCCCTTCTTCCACATCCTGCTTACCTCCAACACAGAAACCAGACTGGAGAGAACGCCTCGTAATCCCTGAAATACAACTCTCTCTCCAGCCAAAAGCAAACTCACTTGTTTCTTCAGACAGTCTATCTGGGCTTCATACTGACTCAGCCAATCCATGCCCAGAATCACATCATACGACGAAATCGGCAATCGAATCAAACTAGACTTCCACTTCTTGCCAGAAATCTCGATTTCACACAAACAAAACTGTCGAGCAATCAAAGGATTCCCAGCCGGTAAAATCACAGATAAAGAAACCGGAAGTAAAAGAGAATCCAAACGTAAAGCCTCAAAACAGTACTCGGACAGAAAAGAATGACTCGCTCCAGAGTCAAACAAAACACGACAGGGCTGATCAGAAATGTAAATCATACCTGTCACAACATCGGGAGCATCTCGAGCCTCCTGCTGACTCAAACTATAAACTCGGGGCTGAACTGGAACAGGAGCTAAAGCAACAGAACTACTCTGCTCCCTCTGAACAGTAGGTGGTCTCCGCGGTGCAGAACTAGAACCACCACCTCTACCAGCAAATCCCTCAGGGCGAGGAGGAACAGTCCTCGGTCTTCCTGCTGCTGAACCGGCAGGTCTGACAAAGCCCTCAGATCGGAACTCAGAACGCTGATCAAATCCCATCTGCGGACATTCTGCAATCCGATGTCCTGACTGACCACATCGAAAGCACAGACCAGCCATCCTGTAGCACTGGCCAAAGTGTCGTCGTCCACAGTTCTGGCACACAGGTGCCGAACTGACTGATCCAGAACTCGTCGTACTGGTAACAGTACCAGACGACCCTCCGCTCCTCCTGAAATCTCCAGATCCAGATCCAGAAACGAATCTCCTCTTCCCAGAGGAACCACTGCCAGATGTATCTCCTCCAAACCTCTTCCTACTCGCAGTCCACCGCTGCTGAGTAGCCATCAAATCGTTCTCTATCAGACGAGCTCGTTCCACAAGCTCAGAGAAATCGGTGATCCGGAATGGTATCAGGGGCTGCCTCAAAGTATCTCGCAATCCCCTCAGAAATCTGTAACACCTCTCAGCAGAAGTGCTCACTAGCTGCGGAGCGTACCTGGCTAATGCAGTAAACTCAGCCTCGTACTGCATCACCGTCTTGCTCCCCTGAACAAGCCTCAGAAAGTTCTCCTGCATCTGCTGTCGTGCAGAAGGGGGAACAAACCAATCTCTGAATACCTCAGTGAACTCTTCCCAAGTAATCAAAGAGTTCAGTCTGCCTTGAAATCTGGCTGCCTGCTGGCCGTCCCACCAGTGCTCAGCCTCTCCGTCCAACAGAAAAACTGCCAATGGTACCTTCCTGTCTGACGGACACTGCATCCCGTCAAAAGTCTTCTCTACTCTCCTCAGCCACTCCTCGGCAGCTCTGGGCTCAACAGCGCCCTCAAACCTCGGAGGTTTCAACCTCAGAAATAACTGCAAATGTCTGTCCAAGTCATCAGATCTGATAGTAGAAGCTCTACTCTGAGTCTCGCTCATCATCTGAGCAACAAGCGAAGCAAACTGTGAAAGCGTATCAGCACCGACCACTGGGGCTGTACTCCCCACTGGTGCTGCCTGATCGGCACTCTGACCTTCTGTCATGTCTGGGTCTGGCTGATCCATACAGAAAATCCAGAAAAATCCGGAAAACTATCACAAAAACAACACAATAAAAAGCCGAACAAACCAAAACTACCTCCCAGACAGACTCACTGATCATTTCCTACAGCTCTGTTTCACAAAATTTCCAAATTCCAAAACAATTTGCTCTGATACCAAAAAAGCTGGTCACGACCCGACCCGAGACGAGACGGATCCCGCCCGCGCCGGATCGCGACGGAGAAAAGCTAACCAGGATCTAGCTTTGGAATTTGGTTCGGAACTGAATCTTCCAAATAATTAATTCAAACAGACAAACAAACACAGAGCTACTAAAAACATCAAATGCAGCGGAACAAAACATCTATCTGAATTCCTTTCCTCAAAATAATCATCTACAGAACAGTACATGGCCTTCAACAGAAAGAAAGACAGAACAGAAAAGCCATGACTGTACAAGAAACAAAAGTACAAAAGTACCTAATCTGATCAGACTCTGAAATCTAATCCTGGACTTCCTTGCCCTTCCCAGAACCTGAAAACCACCAGAAAGCAAGGGTGAGCTCAACAGCTCAGCAAAGCAACAAACCTCCAATCAAAATCCTCAGAAACTCAAAACCAATACAGCAGACAAATCCGTACAGAAATCAGAACGGAATCGGACAGATATCAAATCAACAGAACTGTACGGAAACAGAAGTCGTATCAAATCAGAAACAGAACAGATCAGACATATCAGATCAACAGAATCAGATTCGTACAGATCATATCAGAACAGAATAAACTCAGCATATCAGAATCATATAGCAGATATCAGATATTTAATTAATAGCTAAGTGTGCCCCCGGCACCAGAATAATAGCTGAGTAATTAATAGCTAAGTGTGCCCCCGGCACCAGAACAAATGTGCTTATAGCACCAGAACAGATCAGATGTGCTTCCAGCACCAGAATATATAAATAGTGCATATAGCACCTAAACAGATTTTTCCTCGGATCCGGAACAGAACAAATATCAGATTTCATATTGAGCTCATTTCAGAATTCCCAGACACTAACTGAATCTCATAGGATCCAGGCCCCTTATAACTCCCTTTTTATAGCATATACAGATAGCATATCAATTCAGAGAAAATCCGGACAAATCAGAAATTACCCAAAAATCGGGCAGCACAACGGCAGTATACAGAATTTACACAATTTTCCTGAAAATCAAAATTCACCAAATTCGCACAGAATATAGATATCAACATTTCAGAACATTTATTCTACCGCACAGAGAATTTCCAAGTTCACAGAAAAATCCAGTCGACTAAAAACACAGTCGAATCAAAAATATCCGGACAAAAATCTTCAAAATATAGTCAAAACGTGCACACCCGGCACGTCAACGATATACAAAAAGTTACGCGGTAAAAACTGAACCGTTCAAAAGATACGGACGAAAATCGCTAACGGAAACAAAATCCGGACAGAAAATACCGCCAAACACGACGGTTCTGAAAATTTAGAAAGTCGGATTGTGCCTTACCTCGTGCACAGCAATTTCCTCAACAGTCCCCTCGGACGAAAACAGCTCGGCGTCGCCCGAAAATCCGCTTTTCCACTTTTTCCTTCGTTTTTCTCTCTCCTCAGCTTTTTCTCTCTCTTCAAAATATCTCATTTCTATATATATCCAGACTGATCGTCCTGGACGATCGAGCTTCGTACCAGACGATCCATGAAGAGAAGAATTCCGTCCAGACGAAAATCACGTATCGTCCCTGGCGATAGGTTCACGGGAGAATTTTCGTCCAGACGATCCACACTTCGTCCAGACGAACCAATCAGCCAAACAAGGTTTTTCTACACAACCTGTACCGATCGTCCCGGACGATCCAATTTCGTCCAGACGAACCTGGAGCAAAACTGATATTACAATCTCCCCAACTTAAAAAAAATGTCGTCCTCGACATTATCCAGTCTAAACTCAATCAAAACAAGTACGGGTACAACCGTCTCATGTCAGACTCCTTCTCCCAAGTGGCTTCCCGTGCAGTACGGTGCTTCCACTGGACTTTAACCATAGGAATCTGTTTACTTCTTAGTTTTCTGATGTCGTATGCCAAAATCAACTCTGGCTCTTCCTTGTACACCAGATTCTCCTGAATCTCAACTTCATCAGCAGACACCTTCTTCCCAGAGTCGGATACCCACTTCCTCAGAGTGGATACGTGAAACACATTATGCACATCAGGCATAGATTCAGAAAGTAATAACTTGTAAGCAGCTTTTCCAATTCTTTCCAAAACTTCAAAAGGTCCAACATATCTCGGACTAAGCTTACTCACCTGACCAAATCTGCTCACACCCTTCATCGGACTGACTTTGACATACACAAAGTCACCAACCTGAAACTCAACAAATCTGTGCTTCTGATTGTAATACTTCTGCTGTCGATCTTGAGCAGCTTTCAATCTTTCTCTTATCAAAATGATCTTCTGAGCAGTTTCATCCGCAAAAGTGGTCCCCAAAGCCTGTCTATCTCCGACCTCCGTCAGAGTCAAAGGAGTACGGCACTTCCTGCCATACAAAGCCTCGTACGGTGCCATACCGATACTAGACTGGAAACTGTTGTTATAAGCAAACTCAATCAACGGAATATGATCTTCCCAGCTTCCGCTAAAGTCCAGAACACAAAGCCTCAACAGATCTTCCAGTACCTGAATAGTCCTCTCAGACTGTCCGTCGGTCTGAGGATGAAAGGCTGTACTGAAATGCAGTTTCGTACCCAAGCCTTGCTGAATGCCTTTCCAAAGTCTGGAAGTAAAACGTCCATCTCGATCAGATACGATCACACGAGGCACACCGTGCAATCTGACTATCTCCTTCACATAAATCTGTGCCAAGCGATCAACTGAATCCGTCTGTCTGATCGGAAGAAAATGGGCTGACTTGGTCAATCGATCTACAACCACCCAAATGGCATCATGTCCTTGTCGTGATCGAGGAAAACCCATCGCAAAGTCCATTGTTACCTCCTCCCATTTCCACTCAGGGATTGGCAACGACTGCAACAGTCCACCTGGTCGCTGATGCTCTGCCTTCACCAACTGACAGGCTTCGCATCTCGACACAAACTCTGCTACATCTTTCTTCATCCCAGGCCACCAAAACAAAAGCTTCATGTCAGCATACATCTTACCACTGCCTGGATGTACAGTGTAGCCTGAATGATGAGATTCACACAGAATCTCCTGCCTCAAGTTTCCAAACACCGGTACACAACCTATTCTTACAGAAAATAGCACCAGAATCAGAAATTCGAAGTTCAGGAGTCTTACCAGATCCAATCTGTACAATCAACTTCGAATAGTCCGAATCTGATTCCTGGGCTTCTTGAATCCGTGCTTCCAAAGAAGACTGAATATTCATCTGAGCCAACTCCAAATCACTGGAGGAAATCACCTCCAACTGCAATCTCTCCAAATCACGAACCAGAAAGTCATCACAGGTAAGCTGAATACCTGATAATCCAAAAGACTTTCTGCTCAAAGCATCTGCTACCACGTTCGCCTTCCCTGGCTGATACTGAATAGTCAAATCGTAGTCCTTGATCAACTCGAGCCACCTCCTCTGTCTCAGATTCAGATCCTTCTGAGTAAAAATATACTTCAGGCTCTTATGATCAGTAAAGATCTCACACCTGACGCCATACAAGTAATGACGCCAAATCTTCAAAGCAAAAACCACTGCAGCTAACTCCAAATCATGTGTCGGGTAATTCTTCTCATGTGGCTTTAACTGTCTCGAAGCATAAGCAATTACCTGACCATGCTGCATCAGGACACATCCCAGTCCTTTCAGTGAAGCATCACTGAACACCTGAAAACCTTCAGTACCTGACGGAAGTGCTAGTATCGGAGCTGAAGTCAGACAATCCTTCAATCTCTGAAAACTCGTCTCACACTCCGGTGTCCAAACAAAAGGAACTGACTTCTGAGTCAGTCTCGTCAGAGACGTCGAAATCTGTGAAAAACCCTTCACAATTTTTCTGTAATATCCGGCCATACCCAAGAAACTACGTACCTCAAATACCGTAGTCGGCCTTGGCCAATCAGCAACAGCCTGAATCTTCTGGGGATCTACAGAAATGCCTTCTCCGCTAATCACATGCCCCAGAAAAGAAATGCTCTTCAACCAGAACTCACACTTGGAGAACTTGGCATACAGCCGATGCCTCCTCAAAGTCTCCAACACAATCCCCAAATGTCTGGCATGATCATCCTCAGATGCAGAATATACCAGAATATCGTCAATGAAGACGATCACAAACTGATCCAAATACTCCCTGAATACTCGGTTCATCAGATCCATAAAAATCGCAGGCGCATTGGTTACCCCAAAAGGCATAACCAAAAACTCGTAGTGCCCGTACCGAGTACTGAAAGCAGTCTTCACCACATCAGTTTCCTTCACCTTCACCTGATAGTATCCGGATCGCAAATCAATCTTCGAAAATACCGAAGATCCGGAAAGTTGATCAAACAGGTCGTCAATCCGAGGCAAAGGGTACTTGTTCTTGATCGTGACCTTGTTCAAATCTCTGTAATCAATACACATACGGAGTGTACCGTCCTTCTTCTTCACAAATAATACAGGTGCTCCCCAGGGCGAAACACTAGGACGTACAAAACCTCTGTCAACCAACTCCTGAAGCTGAACTTTCAACTCAGAAAGTTCTTTTGGTGCCATCCTGTACGGAGCTTTCGATATCGGAGCGGTACCCGGAAAAACATCGATAGAGAACTCCACATCTCTATCCGGAGGTAAACCAACCAACTCCTCAGGAAAAACATCAGCAAACTCCCGTACCACAGGGATCTCAGAAACAGAACCAACCTCTAGGTTCAGATCCCGCACCGAAGCTAAAAATACCGGACATCCCTTCTTCCACATCCTGCTTACCTCCAACACAGAAACCAGACTGGAGAGAACGCCTCGTAATCCCTGAAATACAACTCTCTCTCCAGCCAAAAGCAAACTCACTTGTTTCTTCAGACAGTCTATCTGGGCTTCATACTGACTCAGCCAATCCATGCCCAGAATCACATCATACGACGAAATCGGCAATCGAATCAAACTAGACTTCCACTTCTTGCCAGAAATCTCGATTTCACACAAACAAAACTGTCGAGCAATCAAAGGATTCCCAGCCGGTAAAATCACAGATAAAGAAACCGGAAGTAAAAGAGAATCCAAACGTAAAGCCTCAAAACAGTACTCGGACAGAAAAGAATGACTCGCTCCAGAGTCAAACAAAACACGACAGGGCTGATCAGAAATGTAAATCATACCTGTCACAACATCGGGAGCATCTCGAGCCTCCTGCTGACTCAAACTATAAACTCGGGGCTGAACTGGAACAGGAGCTAAAGCAACAGAACTACTCTGCTCCCTCTGAACAGTAGGTGGTCTCCGCGGTGCAGAACTAGAACCACCACCTCTACCAGCAAATCCCTCAGGGCGAGGAGGAACAGTCCTCGGTCTTCCTGCTGCTGAACCGGCAGGTCTGACAAAGCCCTCAGATCGGAACTCAGAACGCTGATCAAATCCCATCTGCGGACATTCTGCAATCCGATGTCCTGACTGACCACATCGAAAGCACAGACCAGCCATCCTGTAGCACTGGCCAAAGTGTCGTCGTCCACAGTTCTGGCACACAGGTGCCGAACTGACTGATCCAGAACTCGTCGTACTGGTAACAGTACCAGACGACCCTCCGCTCCTCCTGAAATCTCCAGATCCAGATCCAGAAACGAATCTCCTCTTCCCAGAGGAACCACTGCCAGATGTATCTCCTCCAAACCTCTTCCTACTCGCAGTCCACCGCTGCTGAGTAGCCATCAAATCGTTCTCTATCAGACGAGCTCGTTCCACAAGCTCAGAGAAATCGGTGATCCGGAATGGTATCAGGGGCTGCCTCAAAGTATCTCGCAATCCCCTCAGAAATCTGTAACACCTCTCAGCAGAAGTGCTCACTAGCTGCGGAGCGTACCTGGCTAATGCAGTAAACTCAGCCTCGTACTGCATCACCGTCTTGCTCCCCTGAACAAGCCTCAGAAAGTTCTCCTGCATCTGCTGTCGTGCAGAAGGGGGAACAAACCAATCTCTGAATACCTCAGTGAACTCTTCCCAAGTAATCAAAGAGTTCAGTCTGCCTTGAAATCTGGCTGCCTGCTGGCCGTCCCACCAGTGCTCAGCCTCTCCGTCCAACAGAAAAACTGCCAATGGTACCTTCCTGTCTGACGGACACTGCATCCCGTCAAAAGTCTTCTCTACTCTCCTCAGCCACTCCTCGGCAGCTCTGGGCTCAACAGCGCCCTCAAACCTCGGAGGTTTCAACCTCAGAAATAACTGCAAATGTCTGTCCAAGTCATCAGATCTGATAGTAGAAGCTCTACTCTGAGTCTCGCTCATCATCTGAGCAACAAGCGAAGCAAACTGTGAAAGCGTATCAGCACCGACCACTGGGGCTGTACTCCCCACTGGTGCTGCCTGATCGGCACTCTGACCTTCTGTCATGTCTGGGTCTGGCTGATCCATACAGAAAATCCAGAAAAATCCGGAAAACTATCACAAAAACAACACAATAAAAAGCCGAACAAACCAAAACTACCTCCCAGACAGACTCACTGATCATTTCCTACAGCTCTGTTTCACAAAATTTCCAAATTCCAAAACAATTTGCTCTGATACCAAAAAAGCTGGTCACGACCCGACCCGAGACGAGACGGATCCCGCCCGCGCCGGATCGCGACGGAGAAAAGCTAACCAGGATCTAGCTTTGGAATTTGGTTCGGAACTGAATCTTCCAAATAATTAATTCAAACAGACAAACAAACACAGAGCTACTAAAAACATCAAATGCAGCGGAACAAAACATCTATCTGAATTCCTTTCCTCAAAATAATCATCTACAGAACAGTACATGGCCTTCAACAGAAAGAAAGACAGAACAGAAAAGCCATGACTGTACAAGAAACAAAAGTACAAAAGTACCTAATCTGATCAGACTCTGAAATCTAATCCTGGACTTCCTTGCCCTTCCCAGAACCTGAAAACCACCAGAAAGCAAGGGTGAGCTCAACAGCTCAGCAAAGCAACAAACCTCCAATCAAAATCCTCAGAAACTCAAAACCAATACAGCAGACAAATCCGTACAGAAATCAGAACGGAATCGGACAGATATCAAATCAACAGAACTGTACGGAAACAGAAGTCGTATCAAATCAGAAACAGAACAGATCAGACATATCAGATCAACAGAATCAGATTCGTACAGATCATATCAGAACAGAATAAACTCAGCATATCAGAATCATATAGCAGATATCAGATATTTAATTAATAGCTAAGTGTGCCCCCGGCACCAGAATAATAGCTGAGTAATTAATAGCTAAGTGTGCCCCGGCACCAGAACAAATGTGCTTATAGCACCAGAACAGATCAGATGTGCTTCCAGCACCAGAATATATAAATAGTGCATATAGCACCTAAACAGATTTTTCCTCGGATCCGGAACAGAACAAATTTCAGATTTCATATTGGCTCATTTCAGAATTCCCAGACACTAACTGAATCTCATAGGATCCAGGCCCCTTATAACTCCCTTTTCATAGCATATACAGATAGCATATCAATTCAGAGAAAATCCGGACAAATCAGAAATTACCCAAAAATCGGGCAGCACAACGGCAGTATACAGAATTTACACAATTTTCCTGAAAATCAAAATTCACCAAATTCGCACAGAATATAGATATCAACATTTCAGAACATTTATTCTACCGCACAGAGAATTTCCAAGTTCACAGAAAAATCCAGTCGACTAAAAACACAGTCGAATCAAAAATATCCGGACAAAAATCTTCAAAATATAGTCAAAACGTGCACACCCGGCACGTCAACGATATACAAAAAGTTACGCGGTAAAAACTGAACCGTTCAAAAGATACGGACGAAAATCGCTAACGGAAACAAAATCCGGACAGAAAATACCGCCAAACACGACGGTTCTGAAAATTTAGAAAGTCGGATTGTGCCTTACCTCGTGCACAGCAATTTCCTCAACAGTCCCCTCGGACGAAAACAGCTCGGCGTCGCCCGAAAATCCGCTTTTCCACTTTTTCCTTCGTTTTTCTCTCTCCTCAGCTTTTTCTCTCTCTTCAAAATATCTCATTTCTATATATATCCAGACTGATCGTCCTGGACGATCGAGCTTCGTACCAGACGATCCATGAAGAGAAGAATTCCGTCCAGACGAAAATCACGTATCGTCCCTGGCGATAGGTTCACGGGAGAATTTTCGTCCAGACGATCCACACTTCGTCCAGACGAACCAATCAGCCAAACAAGGTTTTTCTACACAACCTGTACCGATCGTCCCGGACGATCCAATTTCGTCCAGACGAACCTGGAGCAAAACTGATATTACACATGCAAGCTAGATATGTCATTAGTGCCATTACTATTCCACACTTTTGTTAACACATGCAAGAACAATCTTAGAGGCCCTTGGTGAGAATTATCTTCATCCAAATTACTTAGGAAATAAATTTATACTAAAATCTCTCTCAACTACTTGATTTTATAAGGTTTTCTGAGTCACATTCCAAAAGCTAATTGGATTGTTTTTTTAATTTTGAATATTATATATATGATTATTAAAAATAAATTATATCAAATATATATTTAAATGATAACTATATTTCAAAATATTCAATTTTCTAATGTTATTCTTTCATGAAAAAAATAGAATTCATCAACAATCTAAATCAAAGATATTAAGCATAACTACAAGAAAGAATAGTTGTCACAACAGTTAAATTTGACCTTTGTGGGCAAACATAAAAACCTTGCAGCAGTTCTAAAATCATCATAGTTAACGCTCACTGCAAACACATTTTACAACGATTTTGATTAATGCTTATATCATATGATTTTAATACTAAATTAAAAAATAATTTATGAAAAAAAAACTACATTTTTCATAATTTTTTGCCTTTATGAAAATTTTAAAGTCAAAAGCTTTTTATAATTAGAATTTATATAATAATTGATAAAATCTTTAAAATTATCATTAACTTACTCCCATAATAAAACTACACTGAAACCTAAAATGTGTACATATAAGTTAAATTCATTTATAAAAAAAAGGTTTAATAATATCAGAACAAAAAACAATATTAATAATTAAAATTAATTTCTATATGCCTAAAAATCATTTATATTATTTTATTTCTGCATGTCCCATCCATTCCTTTAAGTTTTCTGATAATATCATTAGCTTTTATTCCTTTAAGCCCTTTGAGTAGCCATTCAAGCTAAACAACATTCATATCCTTATATGAAGGAGACATTACTGAAACTGATAATCAACATTGATATCATTATTGGTTACTTGCAATGATCTTAGAGAGATATTCTCATTCCTTTATAGACCTAAGACCAATATAATCATTTGGTCCATAAGGCATGAATAATTCAGAGAAGAACCCTTTTTTTCTCTTAGGATTGTAACTCATATCTTTACAGAGTTGATCATTGTATCATATATGTATGATCCCTATGCTCGATCTCCTATAATACTCATGATTGTATTCCTTCATGTATTTATCCCATTTTTTCATGTCTTCTTCCATCAATTTTATGCTCGGGAGATGAAATCCTCCATCAAGAAGATGTGTTAGCCACATTGCCCTGATCTCTGAAGTATATAAATTTGACAAGCTCTTTGAGTATCCAATTATTGCCATTTGTGGAATCCTTGGATTTGTGCATTTTCTGTAATACATGTACCGATAAAGTTAAACTTTGTTCAATCATGTTTGGATTGATAATAATCTAATTATATTTATATATTAATCAAAGTAGCTAGCATATGTACCTATAAAGTGGAACTGTATTTTCCAATGAGCCTGTCACAATCTTCTTAAGTGATGGAGATTCAAAGATGTTTTGAAGCTTCTCATCCCCCTTAAAGCCAGTAGCAAATATCACTAGATCAGCTTTTATGGGCATAGATTCACCTTCTAGTATTATGCCATCCTTGCAGAACTCAAAGCTTTTTGAATTTTTGAGAATAATGCTATCATTTTTCACTCTCTCATAGAAATTTTCAGATAGTAAAGCAAATAAGGAGAAACTCATTGCTTGAAAGAAGTTGTGGTCCGGAACCATTCCATACTTCTTTATTGGGGTGATTTTCTTGATGTAGCTCTCAACAAACTTAGATATAACCCATCTCTACATTTAAAATACCAATATGATTGTGAGATATATTTATACATGTAGTTTGTAGCTACTAAAGTATGTGGAAAAAGCATTTACTAAAGGAGAAAGTAGTGTTACCAAGAGGCTTAGCATGATTCCTTCTCCTAGCTTATGAAAGAGTAGCTCTGAGAAGCGATTAAAGTAATAATAATCGAAGGAGACGCCCCAGGCTGAGAAATCTGGTAAGTTCCATCATTTAGTTCGAACAATCATCATGCAAGGAAGCTCCACACATATATATGAAAATTTAAGAAAAATGAGAATAAAGCCTATGAGAAATTATTTTGTGTGAACAAAATAGCTCGAATGCTTCATTTGGGACAACACTCTTATTCCTTTTTAAAGTAGCTTTTTAATATAAAAATTTAGAACTAAAAAACTATGTACAAAAACCTGCTTTAGAAAAAAGTAAGAAATCTGTCATGCAAAGAATCAAAGTTTATAGTTGTATGCTTGATTATATTGGTGTACAATAATATATATTGCTTTGTGCTCACTATGTATGCCATTTGACTGAAATATATTGTAAGAATACAACTACGTACTCCTGTTGTAGCACGCACATATATGCACGTAATAATTTCTAAAAATACACAGTACTTGATGTTCAATTATATATATGGAAGAGTGAGTAGGTGATGACACATGATTGTATTCTAACCATCATAATAATAACAATAAGGATAATTATCATACCATTGATATCAGCACAATATGCAGCGACATGAAGAGCTGATTTAAGAAAACCGATGACAATGATACGCTTCCCTTTGACAAATTCAGCTGCAACACTGCTTCCCATTTTGGCTAAGTCCATGGAGTGATTTACCTTACCATTAAAGGCCTTAGGACCTTTACTCTCAGAGAAGCTAGGTATTTTTGGGAGGCCACTAAATCTTCCTAAGCAAAGGACCACAAAGTCCATAACATGCTCCTATTATAGGGAAGGTATTGTTAATTTGCAGTAGTATAAATATCAAGATTATTTATTTTATTATATTATTATTATGTTAGTAAGAATTAAATTAAGATAAAAAAATTATTTTGCACTTCAATTAATGCAATCATTAATAAAAAATATGTTAGATCAATTAAGAGATTAAAAGAATAAAAATATCACGAAAATTAAAGTGATCAAATCATTGATGATCACATAAGCAAAAGAAATTAATGATGCAAAATCTCTATTGTAGATTTTTTTAATATTTATATAATTATAATTTTTCTTTTCATAATCATCTAATTGCAAAAAAAACTTTTTTAAAACAAATATTTAAAATTAATTTTCAAAAGAGTTTTAATTTCTTTCTAAAAAAAAAAAAGAATTCTCATTTTAAAATAAGCTAATTGTGACATTTACACAAAATAGGACAAATCGATACATCACATATGCAAGACACGAACCCAAAACCTCTTGGTTGATCGAGAAAGCTCCAAAACCAACAAACCAAGATTAGTTGTGTGCCTATTCCTTATTTTTTTGGGGGATATTTAGGCTAATTAAATCAAACTCACACACAGCAGACAATTACGACTTGAACCTAAGACCTCTTATTTGATAGTCAAAACTTCCAACTAAGAGATTTTTTTTTTTTTTGTTTTTGGAACATTTAGACCATTTAAGTCAAACTCATACACACATCTTTAACCAAGGGATGATTTGCATCCAAATACGTCAAAGCTTTGTTTTCCTTTGTGTCACATTTGACGTTGAAATAAATAAATAAATATCTTATCAAATTTTTTTTTTTAAAATTATCAATTAAATTTTAAATTAATCAATCATAGCGTTAGCAGAATTTACTTTTAAATTGTTCGTTTCTCGTAAATTATTTAGAATTTATTAATGACGAATTTTATATAAATATTATTTATTTATTTATATATTACATTTATTTTAAAATATATTTAATATTTTATATTCATTGAAAAATATTTTTATGTAAATAACCAAATAATTATCAAAATCTAATAGTTTTCGTGTCAAATAATTTCCAAATTTTAACACATCAAAAATTACTAAATCTTGATTAACATGAGAAGTTTAATTAGAATATATACAAAAAATTAAAAATATTTTTATTATTCATCTCAAAATAAATTACAAATTTTTAAATTCATAGTTGCTAAGCTTGGATCAATATATTCTAAAATAAAAATTATTACTGGCCAATTTAATAAAGATTCATAATATACTATAAAAATTATAATCATAACTGATACGTTATCATGAAATTATCTTGATTGGGCTCGAATTTCGAGGCAAAACACAACCCGGAAACTTCAAAAATTAAATTCAGGAGCACTCGAACTCCGATTTCAGCAAGCTTACAGTCAAACTGAGCGTCTCAGAAATATGAATCCAACGACACCAAATTCGACTCAATCCGAGACCAAATGAGTCCAAATCAAGGACCCGAAGCGCTGTTGGATGCTTCGTAGCACTGTTTGAGTTACCAAACGGTGTCCGATTTTAACGGGCTTCTACTCGAATCGAACGGCTCGACTAGAAAATTCCAACGAGCCCAAGATCACCGAATTCCGACATCAATAAGGCCTTCAAATTTCCAACGAACGGTGCACGACCGTAGGATTCAATATCGGCCGTCCATTCGACCATTCTCTATTCGCCCATGATCTCACGCCTATTTACGAGCTATGCCACTCCAGAAAATCTATAAATAGATCCCTCATTCTTCATGAGGAGGGGTCCAAGCAAGAAGAAAAGAGGGGAAGAGAAGGAAGAGGAGAAGGAAGAGAAGGAAGAAGCTCCTCCTTGACCACCGCAGGAGCCTCGCCGGACCACTACCTGAGATCCTCACCTCGCCGGACCACCGCCGGAACTTCGCTCTGCTCAAGGCCCGACATTCTACTCAAGGCCCGACATTCTACTAAAGGCCCGACGTTCTGGCCCGACATTCTACTAAAGGCCCGACGTTCTGGCCCGACATTCTGGCCCGACGTTCTGTTTAAGGCCGACGCTCTGCTCAAGGCCCGACATTCTGCTCAAGGCCCGACGTTCTTCTGAAGGCCCGACGCTCTGCTCAAGGCCCGACGCTCTACTCAAGGCCCGACATTCTGCTCAAGGCCCGACATTCTCCTCAAGGCCCGACGTTCTGGCCCGACATTCTACCCCGACGTTCTGCTGAAGGCCCGACGCTCTGCTCAAGGCCCGACACTCTGCTCAAGGCCCGACATTCTACTCAAGACCCGACGCTCTGCTCAAGGCCCGATGCTCTGCTCAAGGCCCGACATTCTGCTCAAGGCCTGACATTCTGCTCAAGGTCTGACGTTTTGCTGAAGGCCGAACGTTCTGCTCAAGGCCCAAAGTTCTGTTCAAGCCAGACTACCAACTAACACTTGAACTTCTAGGTGACGCCGGGTCTAACACCAGACTCCTATAGAACATTTACTAGTTGTAATCTGATCGCCCTTGGAGGCGATTCAACCCTTTGTAACCGACTCAAATTCTAGTTGAATCATTTTCAACTGGGTTAGGCCCCGTGGTTTTTCCACTTTTTTAAGGGTTTTCCACATAAAAACTCTGGTGTCTCTTATGAATGCTACACCCTCTCACTTATCTGATTATGTGCTGGATCTTCGTACAATGCTAAGACATTAAACTATATATTTCTCTACCTCCGCGAATATTCCAGGACGCAACAATAACAAAAAATTTTAATCTACTTTGAGATACGTGCAAAAGTAAATCAAAGAATTTTTTGATTTATTTTAGTCTTTTAGCCACTTTTTAATATTATAATTTTTTTTAATATTATAATTATTTGTCCTTTACTAAGTCCTACTTTGAGTTAAAATTACCTCCTTAGCTCCATCTTCCTTCTCCACGGTGACATGCTAGACTCCACGCCCAGCTCTGGCGAACCCATCACACCGGTTCCACCCCACAAATCCCAGGCCTCCATCTCCTCCTCATTCGGTCCAACATACTCCAAATCCACCACCTTCTCCCCGAATCTCACATGCCTTATAACATCAAACCGGCGAGCATAAGCTTCCAAATACTCCATCACCTGCTTGTGGTGGGGCGCCCCGGTCACCGATTCCGGCCACGGGAAGTCAGTGAACTGGTAAAGCTTGGCAGGGGTCTGTAACCGAGTCGAACCGAGCGGGTTCGCCCACACTCTACCGAAGGACCGACCGGCCTCGAAGACCACCGGTTGAAAACCTTTTTGGAGAAGGTACTTGCATGTGACTAGACCACTAATACCAGCACCCACAACGCCCACCCGCTTCGACTCCATTAGGTTATTTGGTAGGTTTTGTGGGTTTGGTTTAAGCACCCTTTTATAGGGTAAATAAATGCATTAATTATAAATAATTATAAAGATATAGATGTTTTATTTTTATTTGACTTTTGAGCCCATTAAAGAAAAACTAACATAAATTTTGAAGCTAAAATCTCTTAATTTTTAGTCAAAGATTACTCAACAGATCAAGATGAGCTGCACAAGATATATATGTTAAATAATTAAAAGATGAGAAAATAATTTAATTAATCCTTTTTTTTTTAAGAATCAAATTAGTGCTCGACTATATGAAATTATTAATCGAGTCATTTTATTCTTTAAAAATAGATCAAATTAGTCCTTCCTAAAATTATTTTTGAAAGAACCTTTATTTTTTAAAGAAATATTTGAATAAAGGCTTTCATAAATAAAAATTATTTTAAAATGTTTGTTTTTTATATAATTTTAATCTTTTTAGTTTTTTATAAGATAAAGATTAATTATTATGTAAATTAAATTATATGTAATATTCTGTATTTATTTAACGCAGGCAATTGTTTTATATTTATTTGATATGTTATTTTTTATTATTTTTTAATATATCTTGGTAACAACTCACAAGGAGTTTGGAACTTAGGCCAAAGGAGATTATAATAATACAATTTCTCATGTATCTTAATATTGATTAATTTTTATTTTTATTAAAGGAAATTAACATAAATACTTTTTTAATGTGACAGGCTTGCCCTAATAATAATAATAATAATTAGTTGAATATTTTTTTAATGAATTTATTTTATTTGTTAATTTATTATATATTTACATAAGCTAATAAATTTATGTGTTGTTTGCTTATTTGTTTGTAATAAATTTAATTGTAAAGTAAATCAAATACAAAGCAATTAATATATGAATTTGAAATTAAGCTTTTAGTTCATTTTTGATGAATTTCAAAATTAGTGTGCTAACGACATCCACCACTAACAACCGCTATGGACCACCACCCGCCCAAGTCCGCTGTAGCCCCACCTTGCTTGTCACCTCCCCCAATCGCCACCACCAATCGGCGAAATTTTATACTAAATAAGACTTCGTTTGAGATAACTTTTTTATTATTTTCTAAAGTAGGTTTTTATTACAAAATTTCTAACTCAAAAAAATTTGTACAAAAAAGCTATTTTTACAAAATAGTAAGAAAACTGTCGCATATAAATCCTAAATAAAATTTAATTGAAATTTAAAATAAAAAATAGTCCAAGTGATCATTCGTTCAATCAAATAGCTCAAAACATCTTCACTGTACTATATATTATTTTTTGACTTTAGATTTCTCTTTCAGCAAATAAGTAACTTATTACCATAAAACCTTCCCAGGCCATGCAAATTGATGTCTTCGAGTGCTTTTGTAATTTTTTTTTGCAAATTGGTGCAAAAAAAAAATAATAATAATAATTAAAAATAAGATAAAAATTAGTTTTATATATAGGCAATTACTGATTATGACCTTTACCTTAATAATAATGGAGCTTAGTATATATATCACTATGGTGGAAAAGCAGCTATATTTTGAGTTTTGATGCTTAAAATATGAAACATTTTATTTTAATTTTATTAAAAAAATGAATATAAAAGGTTTTTTAATCAATAAAAAATAGGAAGATAAATGAATTGATGGCCCAAAAAAAAACAAAAATTGATGATCAAATTGCAAAGGAGGATCACTAAGCGCAATACAAATTAAATTAGAAGAAATTTAAGTTCTTAATAATAATTTTGATCCCACTGTTCCTGATAAGATTTGTTAATCTTGACCGATTCCCAAAGGTTATGAGAATTTGATTGCCAAACAAATGGAAATTAAAAAGCCAATGATTAAATGCAAAATGTATTCAAAGCAATATAAGATGTCTTAGTTTACAAAAGAGCTAAATTTGATGTTGGAGCATTTTTGTATCAAATTTTGAATAGGAATAAAGGCCATATTTATTTACATTGGTCATAGCAATTTCATAGGAATGTGTATCATTATTCAACAAAAAATAAATGAATAATGAAATAATTAATATGTTAGGTAGAAAAATTCGTTCATGCCATGGATTTTATTATCCTTAGTATTGGATGATTTAGCGGACTTCTAAATATCCCAATATTTTCTATATATAGGGAAAGGTCTTGAGGTCTTTGCTGGCAAAGTGATTCATTCAATGGATTATAGTAATATGGATATCTCAGTGGCTAATCAGTTGATAAAAGGAAAATGAGTCACCGACGTTGAATTTCTTAAATCAACATTAGATATTGCTGTAGAATGTGCTAATATTAACGATAATTAATTAACAATTCATTTCGTGAGATAATTTATTATTTTTAGTTGAAAGCTTAACTAAGTTTTAGCATATAGTATTTTGCATTTTATTGCTATATATTGATGTTGAAGCAATATATAATTGAGAGCAATGTAGGATGGAAAGAATTCATTTTAATCAAAAAGCCATCACTAAGCTCTTTCTCCTAATCTACGTCGACGATCTACTCATCACTGGCAATGATCAGCATACCATCACAGAGCTGGTGAAACCCTGAATAAGCAGTTCTCACTTAAACAGCTGGGTCCGATCAGCAAATTCATGGGCATTCAGGTCTCCCAAACACCCACCGGCTTACTGCTTCACCAGACTCAATATGCTCTTGATCTGGTCCGATCTGCCGGCTTACAACAAAGCAAGCCAGTACTCACCCCTGCCGCTCTAAAGCTCAAGTGCTCGCCGGAGACTTCTGCCGCCTTTCCTAATCCTCACCATTATCGTCAACTTGCTGGTTCCGTCAGCTATCTGACAATTACCATACCCAATATTGCTTATGCGGACAACATCATTTGCCAGAAAATGCATCACCCCACCATTGCTGACTACACCGCCTTGAAGCGGCTCCTTCGCTACATACAAGGCACCGCCAACTACGGTCTCCCACTTCAGGCGACTAGCCTTCAGCTCAGTTCCTACTCCGATGACGACTGGGCAGGTGATCTCCAAGACCGCAAATTTTTAACCGGCTTCTACACCTATCTCGGCAAAACTCTCATCTCCTGGTGCGTTAAGAAGCAAGTCACTGTCGCCAAATCATCTACCGAAGCAGAATACAGGGCTCTCTCGTCTGCAACCTCCGACGTCATCTGGCTTCGTCGCTTACTAGCAGATTTTTAAATTCCCATCGACGCCGCCACCCCTATCTACTGTGACAACACCTCCGCTCTCGCCCTAGCTCACAACCCCGTCTTCCACGCCCGGACTAAGCACATCGAAATTGATTACCAGTTTATCCGGCAGCATATCTCCTCTGGCACCGTCATCCTTTACCACATCAACTCGACGGACCAACCAGCAGACATCCTAACGAAGCCCCTCTCCTTAGCCCACTTTTAATGTTTGATGTATTATTATGTTTGATGAGTTTTTAAATGGATAGCAGATTAAAATGAAGCGAGGGTGTGTGGAAAATTTGAGTGCGATTAAGCTTACGATAGGGGGTCGATAGTAGTTCCGCCCCTGAATGAGTGATACTAATGGATCTCCCGTCCCCGAAAATTATGCTATGAAGTCCTTGATAGGGAGTAGAGATGGAGAAATTATCAAGAGAGTTGGTGAGATGAGAGGATGCGCCCGAGTCAAGATACTAGTTTATGGAGGAAGTATTAGCACTAGCCACCAAGGCTTTGGTCGAAGTAGTCTCAGATTGTGAAACATACTATGAGTCTAAACGATGCCAGCAATTTGGAGCAGAGTGAGCCTTCTTGTAACAGATTTTACATACTATGAGAAAGGATGAGGATGTGCGATTTGTGTTGGGAGGATTTTGAGACAGATGACCTCTATTCCAACACCTGCATCCCCCCTGTAAGAGAAGAGCGCTAGAGTCGGATTGCTGGAAAAAGTATTGCAAGCAGCATCCGCAGCGATGCTGATCTCTTCACTGAGAAGTAAAGAATACAAATTATCTAAACTGATAGGTGTTATCAAGGTGTGGATGGTCATTTTGAACGATTGATAGGAGCTGGTAAGCCTATTAAGGATATAAAGAATTATATTTTCGGAATCTAAGTTCGACTCGATAGCGGGGATTTGATCGACTAACGATTTGATTTTAGTGACGTATTGTGTCATGGTGGAATTCTTAAGAGAAATATTGTGAAGTTTATTTTTAAGTTGAAAGACTTTGGAGCGATTTGTCGATTGAAACTAGGTTTCTAGCGTGAGCTAGATAGCAGATGTAGTCTCAAGATTCATAATATAAGGTTGCACCGTCAAAGAGATGGTTGAACATAGAGTAGCGACAAGATTTTGATCAGTAAGACACCCTTGAGCATAAAGAGATTTTGATCAGTAAGACACCCTAACATATGTTACATGCACAACCATTAAAGAGTTTCAAATTCCTTAAAAAAAACAAAAATAACGGCCAATGACAAATATAAATTTATTATTTTTATGCTCAATTTTCTTTTCCTATAATAAATTTGTATTTTCAAATACTGTCAACTATCCTATGACTATTAAAAGAGCAAATAAAAAAATACAAATTTAATTATTTGCTCTTTTGATAGTAATAGTATAGTTTACATTATTTGAAAATATAAATTTATCATAGAAAAATAAAGCTGAGCATAAAAATAATAAATTTATATTTTTCTCACTAAAAGGAATCATCACAAGTTTAACATACCTGATTTGTCCCCACTTTCAAGCTAAAGCCTGATTAAATGCATATTTCTCAAAGTTGTCTACTTTGAAGTGGCTAATAGAAGAGGACTGACTCCTCCATAGCCCTCTTTGATACCATTAATGCTATTGTAATGCTACACATAATCAAAAGAAAGAACAATCTCAGATCTGATCAAAATGAAGTCAGATTTCAGATCAACATTGGAGATCCGCAGCCTCAGGTTTCCAATTTCTGCTGGGAAGCTGCTACAATATAGACACGAGAGAGAGATAGAGAGAGAGAGAGAGAGAGAGAGAGAGAGAGAGAGAGAGAGAGAGAGAGAGAGAGGGAGATGCTAAGGCGTTCAAAAAAGTTCGACAAAAACTAGTGGCACATTGTCACTTCAGTAGGTAACAAGTCTCCTTAAATAAAATGATATATGTAAGTAATTGAATTGTTTTCAGTTAGCGAAGCAAGGGATTGTATTATAAAATATAAGTTTACAAAAAATCATTTACAAGAAAAAAATGAGGTATTTTACATTAAATAATAATTTTCTATGGAATCTAAATAGTGCAGGACACAATCAACCATGTCTTTACCTCTGAACAGAACTCCCAATTCCTATTTTAAGGAAAAATTTGTAGTTTCTATAGGAAATTCTCCACAATAACTGGTGAAAGGCACTAGTTCTGTTCCGCGAAAAGCTATACTCAAGTGTGACCTCCTCTATATGTGTATATGTGTGTGTGTATATGGTTTATGAAAGGTTAAGGGTGAACCCAATGCATAAGAGCTTGATTTATCAAGAAGCATTTGCAATTAAGACTTTCACAACTACTACCAAATAATTTGTTTGTTCTAGGAAGTGATTTGATAGAATTCTACATCATTAAATCTAAAAATTGTGATTTGTTTAAATATTTATAAATTATGCTTCTAAAAAATGGTTGGAGACAACTATCACGCTGGAAACAGATCATTTTTTTTGCTTCAAGAAGCTTTGGATGCTTGGCAACACATAGTTAAATAGTTTAGTTTTTGACTTACTACTCTTGTTTGAGTTATATGACGCAAATGTATTGTTTATTATTCTCTTGCTAATGTTGTGAATCTTTATGATTTAAGTGGAGTTTTTGCTACTTCTCTTATTTATATGGGCTTTTTGTTTCAAAACAAACAAATTGAATTGGAATATCATATTTACAAACAATATAATTTAGAACATGATATCGAGATAAGAACTATAGTATTTAAAGTCATTCATTTATTTTTATAGCAAATTACTTGAATTTAAAATCTTGATAAAATTTATGTACTACAAGTTTTTTTTTAGTTCAAGAAAAAACTTAACTTATTATATATTTGATACTAATAATGTAAATTTATTAAAAAAAATTAAATCAGCCCATTTAACTCATTTAAAAAAGTCCAAAATTTTATTCAAATTTATTCAATTATATTATATAAAAATATAAATTAGTATCAAATTATAAAAAAAACATTCATTTTTCTTACTTTATATATAATAATAAATAAAATGATATTCCCGTCAAAAATCAAACCTCTCATTTATTTTAAAATACATTCATTTTTCCTATTTTATGACAGAGACTTCAGTTGGCTTACGGACTACGCGGCAGCTGAATCTTCTCTATCTCTCTCAATTAATAGAGACTACCCACTCTAATCTTCATTTCTTTCAATCAATCTCCGTTTCTCCTACTGTTCAGTTGTTCTGCTCTCTCTATCTCGATCTTGTGTGCAATGGAGGAGGCGTGATGTTTAAGCCAAGTAGTGAAATCAAAATGTTTTAAATCTTGTTAGGCAAAAAGATCGATAATTCTATAAGAGATGGAACTTATTATTGTTGTTATTTGTTCTCTTATGTGGTGGAAATTAGACTTATCAACTATGTTGCACCGATACAGATACGACGACACGGATATGACACGATACGAATACGGGACACGACAATTCTAAAAAATACAAGATACGGATACGGCGCAGATACGGCATTATAATATATAAATCATACATAAAAAAATAACAAATTAATCAAAGCATAATATTTGAAATGACAAAAAAATGAAAGCAACATCATTTATAGCATTGTATCTTATAATATCAAAATAAAAGTAAGCATTACATATTTAAATGTCTAGTGCAAAAAAAAAAAAAGTCTAGCAGATGAAGTTTTTAATTAAAAGTACGAAGGATCGACACAATTAATCCACATGAATTTGAAACATGAAATTTTTTTAATAAAAAGTATATATATGTTGCGCCTATGCTGAGGGTCTAAGGGGGCGCTGCCCCCTGGCGGGGTTCGAGCAGCACTGAGTGGTACCGAGATCCGGTACCGAGCGGTATTGAGTTCTAGTATCGCTCGATACCGAGCGGTACCAAACAGTACTGAGCGGTACTGAGTACTGAGTAGTACTGAGTTCTAGTATCTCTCGGTACCGAGCAGTACTGAGTTCTAGTATTGCTCGGTACCGAGCGGTACCGAGCAATACTGAGTACTGAGCAGTACCGAGTACCAAGCGATATGCGTGTCCGATCAAATTTAAATAATATTTTAATTGGACACGGCAAAGACGTATCTGACACGTATCCGTACCGTATCAGAGGCATATCCGTATTCGAGGCATGTCCAATACAACATGCCTCATAAATAGGCGTATCCGTGCAACATAGTTTATCAATCCATGAATTTTATTTTATTTTAAGCAATTATAGCTCCTCCTCTTATTATAGGTGTCTGATATTGCTTTTGAGTTTGATCATGTGATTCAACCAAAGGTTAGGAGCACTTCGATGCAATTTAATTATGAAATACTTAAAGGCCACCATAACTACTTCACTTTATATATATAAGAAGAGAAACCAATTAATTTTTTCATAAATAGACTAGATTAAAAAATTAATGATCAAAGTGATAAAATTGCTAACAATTATTTGAACAAACACCAGCTAGTAAGATATATAATATATATCACAATACAAGATATTTATTATTTCATCAACTTGTATCTATTATTATTTTTTTCAAACCAAACTCAGCATAATATGAAGAATCATAGATATTATTTTTTCAACGCAAGCCCAGCATAGTCTGTAGGACCATAGGGAATGAACAGATGTGCAAAAAATCCATTCTTTCTTCTAGGATTGCATCCCATATCTTTGCACAATTGATCATTATACCAAGTATGAACGGAGGTTATGCAAGATCTACGATCACACTCACTTGAATTGCCAGAATATGTCTTATAGTATTTGTCCCACTCTATTATATTCTTCTCTTTCTCTTTTGCTTGGCAATATGAAGCCATCATCAATGAACCAAGCTAGCCACCTAGCTCTCATTTCTGTAGTGTAGACGTTGGATATGCTCTCGGAATAACCAATGATGTATGCACTCTCTACATCAAAAGTTAGCTTAATAATATAAGTACTTATTATATATAGCTTGTAGTTAATGAGTAGTCATATGTTGACATCAAATAGTTGAGATGGGGATAATTAATAATGATAAGTATGAATACCTATAGAGAGGAACTATCATATCTTTTGTGCCTGCCACAACCTTTTGGAACCACGGAGAAATAAAAATATTTATGAGTTTTTGATCACCCTTGAACCCACTGGCATAGATCACCAAATTAGCTTTTATCGGGGTGACATCACCCTCGGTGAGAACTCCATTCTTGCTGAATTCAAAAATCTTGCTAGGTTTTAAGATAATGCTTCCTTCTTCTACTTTATCATAAAAGTGTTCTGGTAATATTGCAAGCAAACTAGCAGCTACTCCTTGGAAGAAACTATGCTTTGGTATCATATCATACTTCTTCATGGGGATTGTTTTCTTCAAGTAGCTCTCCGTAAACTTTGAGAAGATCTACCTCTAAAATTAAAACGGAAGTTTATTTAAAAAAATTAATAATACATATTTGTGAGAAAAAATTGGTAGATGTTGGTAAGAAAAATCAAACAGTCAAAAGTATACCAAAGGTGAAAGGATTGTGGCTAAGAGGCTTAATGTGAATCCTTCTCCTTGCTTGTGTAATAGTAATTTTGAGAAACGATTTAAATACATATATTTTATGGGGATTCCCATGCTTCCAATTAGGATATATTCCATCTTTTTGTTCGAACTATCATAGTGCATGAGTATCTTGGTCCTGTTGATAAGCATTGAGATAAATTTCTTTAGATTTTCAAGATTATACTACTTTTATTATAGTGTAATATGATGTGAACATGATCCTATACTAGCAATATTTTCTTAATCGTATGATATTATGTGAAGAATAGAAGAAAAATAAACAAATAGTTTAAATAATTACCATTAATCTTAGCATATTCTGCAGCAATGTCTAATGCTGATTTGAGATATCCTACTATAATGACTTGCTTGCCTTTCACTAATTCTTCCACTGTTGTGCTATCCATATTAGAGTAATCCATAGAATTCTAAATACTCTATCCCACGCGTCCATCTCCTCCTCCGCTACACCAACATACTCTATCCCCTCCACCTTCTTTCCAAACCTCACATGTCTTATAAGATCAAATCGTTCAGCATAGGATTCTAAATACTCTATCACCTGCTTACTATCAGGACAAACCTCCGTCACCTTCTCCGGCCACGGGAAGTCGGAAAATTGGTAATCCCATATGGCCGACTGTAGCCGAGTTGACGCCGGCGTGCTCTTCCATAAGCCGCCGATGCTCCGATCGGCCTCGAAGACCACCGGCCGGAATCCTCTCTCCAGCAAGTATTTGCACGCTGCCAGGCCACTTATGCCGGCCCCGATAATGCAGACTCTCTTCTTCTGTTCCATGGCTGCTAATCTCGGTTAGACTCTTAGAGTTTATTACAATTTATTAGAGCTTTGGCTGATGAGGAGACTTTTTCGGTGAATTGATTTTTTAATAATTTTAATGTGTTTTACTTTAGTAATTTTAAACTTGATTTTTTAATCGAGTTGGAGACTTTTCGGTACTTTTAGTAAAAAATAATTATTGAATGATGCGGCTACAATTTGGACCTTATTGCTAGAATTTATTAATATGAATTTTTAAATTCATGAACAATTCATTATTTTATATATAGAATGATTAAGGATCATTTCTTGTTTAGCAAGCAGCTTGTTAAGATATTGAAACATAACCGCTTCCGACGCTGACGAGACTGAGGTCACGTTGGGTTTTTCCGGATTAATTAAGTTTGATTTCGGATTTTCGGGTCAATTCGAACTTGATATGGTTTTCTAAACGGGTCGAAATCTCGAACTCGAACCCGACTTGTATTACAACGGGTTGACCCGAATCCGGAATTTTCCGGGTCGAGTTAATTAGGATTTGTCTGGGACGACTAGCATTTTATAAAGCTGATTTGTGAAATTGTTATGGAGAATATAACTTAATTAGTCTGGTTGGAAAAAATAGTTTTCCACCACATAAATTTTTGAAAAGCAATATGAAAATAGTTAATACGAAATCTAAAATAAAATAAATTATTAAATTTTAAGAAATTTTAAGAAATTTTAGATAATGTAGAAATCTAAAATAAATTATTAAATTTTAAGAAATTTTAACTAATATATTAGTTAATACGAAAATTTATAATAAGGTCAACTTATTTTTATTATAAAATTTCAACTAAATTCATTCTTTTATTCAAAGATAAAATTATATCATCTTATACTTTATTTATCTTGTAACATTAATAGAATTAAAATTTTTTAAGTCAAATATTCTAAATTAATTATCATACTTATTGATATATCATCTAATTATTTATAATTATTTCTACTATATCACCCGTTTGAATAAATATTTTTACATATTTTCTATGCTAACATCTAATTATTATGGCATATAAGTAAAATAAATTAATAGAATAGGATGGTTTATTTATAATTATAAGTAATTAGATGGCATATTCATAAACATGAAATTTTGTTGTGTTATGTTAGTTAAAATTCATGTTGCGAGGACTTTTCTGCTTTTGCTCATTTGCTGAGAAATTTTCTCTGGCATGAACTTTCTCTCCCCCCTCTCTTGGAATTCAACACTTTTGAAGTGCTTGTCTGTGTGGGTTCTGGACAAAATTACCTTTCAATCTCAATCCTATATCTTATTAGTTTTGGATCAGATGCTGCTTTCATTAACAAGTACAAGGCTTCTCAAATGGCAGTCGAATGAAGCTTGCAGTTGCCGATAGTCTTTGTATTTTACTGATTCTATTTCCACACAATAAATACAATTTATTTTCAATCATATATTCATATTCAAGCCTGCCTGACAGCTTTGCCTAACACCAAGTCAGAAATTTGGAAATAGGTTTCAGCATCAGCGAGGGAGGATTGAATTGGCAAGCACATGTGGCAAATTATATGCTATTGTATTTGCCGACTGGCGTCGCTGCCGCTGTGGATAGCTCATCGCTAACCATCACTCATTGTCACCACTACCAACTGCCGCCATCAACATCCACCACTACTGCTGGCCACCTATCGTTCGTCTCCAGCTCCTACCACCTACTAACGAACACCGTTAGTTGTCATATGCCAACTACCAATGACAAGTCATGATCTCATCTTCTTCATGCCTTTCGCCGTGTGACTCTACTATTGTTGATACCTTTTTCGACAAGCTCTCATCATAAATCATGATGCCTTCTCCTACGACTTATGAGCTCCCGTCTCCATCAATCTCCAATCATGATGTCCACTTCCAATACTGTTGCTCCCATGATTCTTGCTGTGATTTCCACTTTTACTTCATTGAATTCTCCTAGGATCTCGAGTCAAGCTTGAATTTGCAATAGATGAACAAGTCGAATTCGAAGTCAAAACATGAGGTCGGCTCAAGCTTGAGCCTATTGTCTGACTTATGAGCTGGGTTTGAGTTAGTTGTGACTTAATCTTGAATCGACTCGTTCACACTCTTAAATCTTATTATCATTGAGATGCCTAAAAATAGAGCCTAATGTATTGGTTCTTTAGTTCACATGTTTAGTTTATCTTATTGACACCGGACCGGAGGGGGCTCGACGAATCCACGTCGAGGATCCGGTGACGGGACCAAGAACTCCTTCTTGGGGGAGGGATCACCACCTGAAATCCTTCAGGATACAGAAACCCAAAAGCAGTGTAAAAACTACTCAAATATTATTCATCTCAAATCTATCTCTATTACATGACATTGGCTACCTATTTATAGCCCAAAAGAAGGAACATACTAGGCTACACAAAACAAATGAAAGCACTAAATCTATGTAGCCAGATAAGCTACCAAATGGATTGAATTATCCTGAAGTTAACACAACTAATGGCTCAGCTCCGGCGTCATATTACCGAGGTAAGAGGAACTTCAGGCTCATAGGAAAATATCTGGTTGGCCACCATAAGGAGGCGGATTTGGTTGGCTAAACCAGTTAGGATAGGTCCATCCGGTATCGATTTGCCTACCAATCTTCAATCTCTCAAGAGAAGCATAAGCATATGGAATTCTTGTGATTGTGAAAGCATCTATGACCAAAGGTGGTTCTTTCAGCCATCTAGAGGAGAAGATAAGAGCTTCACGATCCAACCCATTGAGGAGGTCTTCAGATGCAATTTTTTTATCAACGATAGCGGGCGCAATTGATGTCTTGTTCGTAACATTGGGAATGAATAGTTCCGGTTGGACATTTGGCTCCAGCTGGCCCTCAATTTTGCCCTCATCATCATCATATGTGGGCTGATCAATATCAAGAACTCCATCGAGCATGTCGTCATCATACACGTCGTACACCGGCTCATCGTAGAGAGGCAAGAACGACGAATTCGGCAATGGATCTTCAAATTCTTCAAAGCCGAACTCGACTGAGGGTGAGGTGGAAGATATCTGATCATCTGAAATGTCCTCGTCGTCGTCGTCGGTTCGTAAGGATTTAGCTGGAATGAATGATCTTGAAGCTGTCATGGGAGCGTACTTGTCACATGATCGAAAGCCATTAACGTCTTGGGGAGTGCTCCTGTATGTCAGTCGTTCAAGTCTTGACAATCGCCGTTTGAGTCGAATAATTTCTTGTTGAAGATCTTTACTGTCAGCTTCTTGAAGTGTTCCCTGCAATGTCCATCGAGAAAAAAAAATGCTCTGCTTTTCTTTGGGTGGACAATATGAGCGAAGAAATTCTGTTGGTTCTCTTTGCTTCATTGTCATTTCTTCCAATACCAAGGCCACCTGCTTTTAGAAGCTTTTGGTATTCTGACAAGATCAATTTTTGTAAGCCAATTAGAAGCTTTGGTATTCTTCCTTCTATGAAATTCTTTTACTGGATTTGCTTTTATGTGATACCACCTGACGCCGTCCCAATCTTGCGATCAGAAGTCTCCACCAACTGAGACAGTTGGTTGATCCAAGAACAAAGTAGAGAGACCACCAATTGAAAAGAATCAATGTACAGACGTGAGAGAACACCGTCCAAGGCTTGCGATCAGAAATCTCCACGGGCGGAGATGGTTGGCTGCCGGGAACGAGAATCTTGGCTACGTCCGCTACTCCTGCCGCGCCTCCCAGCTCAGCACTCGGTCCCCTCGCTCAACCAGCGAACCCGGCCAAGAACTCCTCTGATCGCGACACCAGGCCGCGTGGCCTCCGGCCAAGATCTCCTCCGATCCCCGCAAGCCGTCCACGTCAAACAGCCAAAGCCGTCCGACCCTCACACGAGCAATCTTCCTCACGAACACTGCGCCTCCGGCTTCAAGCGCTTGGACTAGCTTCTCGCGCACACTTCCGCCTGCAGACTTGTGCAATCGCTCAACAAGCCTTGCTCCGCCTTCGCTCGCTCTTAGCCGGCGATGCGATTCTGCTTCCGGTCAAGGATGTCACCGGAAGCCTCTCTTTCTTGACCTATTGGGCAGAGGCGTGAAACCAAGAAACCACCACTTGAATAAATTCAAGATACAGTAAGAGAGAAATCTCTCTCAAAAAAAAATTTCATGCCAAATTTCTCTCCGGCATCAATTGCCCCGTCGTTTTCTTGAACGGCCTCCGACGTGGTTTCTTCCGCCAGGTTCTTCTCTTCACCACCTGATGACTTGTCAGGATACAGAGCAAGAAGAATCGGTTGGCTCTGATACCAAATGACACCGAACCGGAGGGGGCTCGACGAATCCACGTCGAGGATCCGGTGACGGGACCAAGAACTCCTTCTTGGGGGAGGGATCACCACCTGAAATCCTTCAGGATACAGAAACCCAAAAGCAGTGTAAAAACTACTCAAATATTATTCATCTCAAATCTATCTCTATTGCATGACATTGGCTACCTATTTATAGCCCAAAAGAAGGAACATACTAGGCTACACAAAACAAATGAAAGCACTAAATCTATGTAGCCAGATAAGCTACCAAATGGATTGAATTATCCTGAAGTTAACACAACTAATGGCTCAGCTCCGGCGTCACTTATATAGTTGTTTCATTAAATTTGCATTAGAGGCTTATTTGCGTAAATCTGTATTTCCCTTCCCCATCCACTGTGGAGAACAAAAACCATGGATGTTAAGATTACTGGCTGCAGGCTTGCAGAGGAATTTCCATTCCTAAAGATTGATTGCCAGCAGAGTTCCTGTTGTGGAAAGATATTGTGGAGGCCATGAAGAAAGTCAGTCCGCAAGCATGTATAGCAAAGAGGATTATTGTCCCCTTTGAGTTTTGATTGAGGAGCTCATCTATGTTGGGTAATGAAAAGAGTTCATTCTTATTGACAAATTGTGATATATCAATAATGAGATGATATATTAAATGAAAAATTAATATGTTCCAACATAGGCCATCATCATTATATGGGCAAACATCCCAATTACCCATAGCGGAGAGAGAGTTGCGGCATCAAGAAAAGAAGGTCTCAAATAACAAAAGTTGTGAGGGATCCATATGCAAAAGTTTCGATATTGATTGGCCCCAATGAGATTCATAGTCGAGACATGATGCGAAAGGCTTCTATGCAATGCTCGATGTAGCTTCGTGGAGAAAAATGTGATGTGTTGCTTGATCATTTTTTTTTCTACACAAAAACTTAAAATTTTGATGAGATTTATTAATAATCTAACAATAATGGGTCAGAGCAAATGGAGACATTAGCCCTTAGTTCCCCCATTGCGGATTAACCCTTGAGTATGGGATAACATTCTTAAACCCTAGCTAGTAGTTAGGGGAGAGTCGGAAGAATAAGTCACCCTTTATGATTTATCAAAACTTAACAGTTATGGAGGTCTTGCACAAATCAAAATTAATTGATATACAAGCAATCCAAAAAAACCATATAGAACTTATTATATTACTTGAAATTTATACAATATATAAGTTTACAATATTAACTTTATCGCAATGTAGGTAAAATCTTATTATGTATCGTATGCATTAATCAATTAGTTATTGGAACACTTAGGTCTGATTTGGGCTGCTTTCTTATTGCTTCTTAAAGCAGCTTTTTAAAAATGCTTTAAGAAGCTGTTAGAAAGTTGTCCCAAATAAAACCTTAATTTCTAATTATCCTATCTCATCTTCAAAGCTGACTTCATCATTGCATTTCATCTTACTCATTCCTTCTCCTAACTGGTCAATCTTCTCAAGCCTTGCAAATCAATCTACACTTCAAGATGCAATTGCTGCATATGGCTAGGGGTGCAAACGAGTCGAGTCGAGCTCGAGTCAAGGGTTGTTCGAGCCGAGCTCGTCTGTCAAATGTCGAGCTCGAGCTCGAGCTCAAACTCGAGTCGAGCTCAAAAGTCGAGCTCGAGCTCGACTCGACATCTAAAGAAAAAGCTCGTCGAGCTCTCGAGTCACGGTTCGAGCTAGAGCACGCATGCCCGCGTCCGTCGTTGCTCGCACGTCGGAGTCAAGCTTGATCTCATCCGTCGTCTGCGTCGAACCGAGTCACGGTTTGAGCTCGAGCACTTGTCCGCATCTGTCGTCCGCCGTCCGTCGTCTGCGTCGCTGTCCGCGTCGGAGTCAGCTCGAGCTCTCTGCCGCGACGTTGCTCCCGCATCAGAGATAATGCTCTCGTCTGCGACGTTGCTCCCGCGTCGCTGTCCACGGCGAAGTCCGCTCCTGCGGCAAAGTCAGATCCGGCGATGAATTCCGCTCCCGCGGCGAAGTTAGCTCCCGCGGCGAAGTAACCTCCCGTGGCGAAGTCCGCTCTCACTGTTCAAGCTACTCGACAAGCTATCGAGTCGAGCATCCCTGTGTTCGAGCTCGACTCGCGAGCTCGATAAGCTCGGCTCGTGGAGCCCGTTAACGAGTCGAGCTCGAGCCGGCTTGACTCGGTTGCACCCCTACATATGGCTCATTTGATTACTAATATTTTAATCCCCCTCCTCTCTTTGACTTGCTACTCTAATCATTGCAATCCCTATCAACACCACATCGATACCCCCATTGACAACGCACTACAGCTACCTTTTGGTTTGTGGTTTAGTAGCTTACAGATTCCTAAAATAAAACCTCATGAAGAGAGCTAAATGGCATCTATATTTAAGAGAATTTGCTAATAATAAATGTCTTAAATAGTGTGTGTATATATATATATATATATATATATATATATATATATATATATATATATATAATATATATATATATATATATATATATATATATATATATAACAAAATAAAACTAATATGATATTGTTGAGTCCTCGAATATTAACAGCGATAGAGAAATATAAAGTTTTAACTTTTTAGCTTTGTACGAAGATCCATCACACAATTAGATAAAAGAGATTAATGTTGTAGAGTTCATACGAAATATCAGAGTTTTTACATGGAAATCCCTAAAAATGGGGTTTGAATGAATCCACTTGTGCTTGTAGTCGATCAATTATGTGGCAACATCAGTAGCTTGTTGCTTGAATTATGATATTTGTTATTCCTAATGAGCAACTTATATAATATTTTTACGCTCAACAAAATCTTTTGGTTTAGTTTTAATAACTATAAATCAACCATAATTTTCTCTTACTCTAGCAGAATATTTTGTACAATACATTTGATTTGCTTAATGGGCTATGATGATAGGAAATTTGTCACATTTTTATTCCTTTTTCATGCAATGATTCTATTAGAGCATTAAGCATTACAATTAGATTAGCTTAATTCTACTATTAAAGCATACCAATTATAAAGCTACACGTGTACATTCTTGTATGGCCAATTGATATATATATATTCCTGTAACAGTGATTAGCAATAACAAGATTCACTTTCTTCTCATCTGTCTCTCTCACCTTGTCCGATGTTTCCTCTCTATCTCAAGTTCTAGAGATTCAACATGGTATCAGATGAAGGAAGATCCTCCGGACCATCTCCAATGGCTACGCAAAACACGCCGGCGATGGCTCCCACTCCTTCTTCACCGCACGACGACGACTCCACCGATCCAAACTTTCTTTACCCATCCCTGAAATTCATTCTTGCACACCTCAAAACTCTTGTTCCTCATCATCTGTCGCCGGATAACTATCCAGTATGGCGTAATCAAATCCTAAAACTATTCAAGGCAAATGGATTTGCTCAGTTTCTTGAACCTCCACCGGTCTTCTCTTCCTCATCAGCAAATCAAGATTCGGTTAATCTTGATACAAAATCGCACAAATGGATCATCACCGACCAGAACCTCGCCGCTGCACTCTGCTCTACTATTTCTGCTCCGGTGATCCCATTCGTGATGCATCTTGAATCAACCCAGGAGATATGGGCGGCACTTCAATCATGTTTCCAATCTTCTAACCGATCGAAGGTAATTCAGCTAAAAAACGAGCCTCATAACATCTCCATGCGCAATCTATCAATGCAGGACTACTTGACGGATATCAAGAAACTTGTCGATCAAATAACCGCCGCCGGGTCTACCTTAGACATCGAGGACATCATCCTCTACATCCTAAACGGACTACCGCAATCCTATCAGTCCTTCAAGACGTCCATCCGTTATCTACAATCTCCACTCTCGCTAGATAGCTTCTACGCAATGCTCATTACCGAAGAGATTCACCTGCGAGCGGACGGCCAGCGATACTCGTCTCTTCCTGACTCAAATGCCGCCCTCTATACTACGAGGGGCAGAGGACGTCGCGGCCGCTCTCTATCCCAATCAACCAACACAAATTCTCCTAAAACAGGTTCAAAGCCGCTGCCCCAATGCCAAATCTGTACCAAACGCGGTCACACTGCAGATGTGTGTTGGCATCGGCACAACACCAATTATATTCCAAATTCCGCTCAATCCTCTGGCACCAATGGACAAGCTCTTCTTGCCGCACCAGAGTCGCCTTCCACCGACTGGTACCTTGACTCCGACGCTTCCTCTCATATGACATACAACTCGGATAACATCAGCAATGCTTCGCACTACCGCGGCTTGGATCAAATAACCGTTGGGGACGGAAGATCCATTCCGATCGCTCACTCAGGCAACGGAATCCTTCCCACCCCGGATCGTATGTTATCTCTATCCCGCCTTCTTCACATTCCCTCCATTTCTTATAATTTGATTTCTGTCTCTAATCTTGTTCGTGATAACAACATTGCAATTGCTTTTGATCCTAATGGCTTCGTGTGTAAGGATTCGCAGACGCACAAGGTTCTGCTTCGCAGGCCCATATAAGAACGGCTTGTACCCGATCTCGATCAAGAATCAAGAACAACAAAATCAAGCTCTCTCCGCAGTACACTCACCGCAACCAAACTAGCACGCAAGACTTGGGCATCCTCATCGCCGCATCCTCACTGCGAATTTTACCGAATTCCTTACACTGTGTTTCTTGTCTTTCTTGTAAAAGTCACAAGCTTGTATTTTCTAATTCTGACACTAGAACAAACACTCCTCTCTCTCTTCTTCACTCCGATGTATGGGGACCTTCTCCAGTCACCTCGCTTCAGGGGCTTCGCTATTATCTTCTAATAACAGATGATTTTTCTCGTTTTAGCAGGATTTTTCTGTTTTCATTAAAATATGAGGTCTCACGGATCTACATTAATTTCATTATCTCTATTGAAAGACTAACTAACAGGAATATCAAAGCCATCCGTACAGACGGCGGCCGGGAGTTCGTCAATCAGATCTTTGATGAATTTCTTCAGAACAGAGGAATACAACATCAACGCTCCTGCCCGTACACGCCTGAGCAGAACGGTCTCGCCGAGCGGAAGCATCGTCACATTGTTGACACGGCACGCACTCTGCTCCATAACGCCTCAACGCCAATTACCTACTGGCCGGATGCCGTCAATACCGCTGTCTACCTCATCAACCGCATGCCTACACCGACCACTAACAATGTTTCCCCTCTATAGCTTATGTTTCAACGCACTCCAGATTACTCCCATTTCCGAACATTCGGATGCGAATGTTTTCCCTTGCTTCCTGATCACGCTCACAATAAACTTCAGCCAAACTCTATCCCGTGTATTTTTCTCGGCTATCCTGATAACTAGAAGGGGTATAAATGTCTTGACAGAAGAACCAACAGAATTCTCATATCAAGACATATGAGATTCATAGAATCATCCTTTCCCTTTACCAAATCGACCACCTCGCATCCGCCGGATCCTCCTACGCTCCCACCATCTCTGCTCACACCAGTGTCTGTAAATCCACCATCCCAACGTACTACCACCACTCCTATTCAAACGGAATCTCATATCATACCTTCTCCCAGAACCTGCTCCCGACAGCCCTCTCCGTCTCGCTCACCGTCCACTACCAACTCCAGCATCGTTCCATCAGAACGACCGGCTAACAGGCACCACATGATTACTCGGACTCAAACAGGCACACTCAAACCTCTAAACTGACACAATCTCATTCATAATGAAGCCACTTCTACCAATCCCACCAGCTACACGGAGGAAAATAAATCCTTCAAATGGCATCAAGCAATGGCAGCCGAGTTCTTCGCCCTGCAAAGACAGGGAACCTGGCAACTCGTCCCCTCGCCTCCCAACACACCAGTTCTGGGATGCAAATGGACGTTCAGAAGAAAATTCCACTATGACGGCTCCGTAGCATGCTTCAAAGCTCGACTGGTGGCGCTCGGAAATCAGCAGGAAATCGGGCTTGACTACGGCGAAATGTTCAGCCCAGTTGCAAAACTCCCAACGATACTTGTCCTCTTTACCATCGCGTTACACAATGTCTGGAAGGTGCATCAGCTGGATGTTGAGAATCCCTTTCTCCACGGCAATCTGTATGACACGGTTTATATGAAGCAGCACAAAGGTTTCGAGGATTCTCTTCATCCGCATCACGTTTGCCATTTGCGGAAAGCCATATACGGCCTGCGCCAGGCCCCTCGACAATGGTACACAACCTTCTCCAACTACCTCCTCAAACTCGGCTTCCAGCACAACAAGTCCGATCCATCCCTCTTAACGCTGTGCACCAGTACCTACAAAATTTTTCTTCTAGTCTATGTTGACGACATACTCGTCACCGGCAACGACGAGGCAGCTATTACTATCTTTCTCAACAAACTTCACAATACCTTCGCCCTCAAACACTTAGGTGATGCCAATCACTTTCTCGGCATCAAAATTCAAAAACAACAAGATAAGTACTTTTTATCTCAATACACATATGCTTCTTCCATTATCCAGCAGTCCAAACAAACACATTGCAACTCTGCAGCTAATCCGTCCTGCACCAAGCTTCCAACAGACGTTCATATCGACCCTAATCTAGCTGATCCATCTCTATACCGGAAGCTCACTGGCGCGCTACCGTATCTCACCATCACCAGGCCGGACATCGCCTACGCCGTCAACAACCTCTCTCAACATATGCACGACCCACGGCCTATTCACCTTCATCTTCTCAAGAAGCTGCTCCGTTACATCAAAGGAACAGCTCACTTCGGCCTTCCCATCTCCAAATCGGATCTTCGCTTACGAACATACTATGACGCCGACTGGGCGAGCGATCCGGTAACCCGCAAATCCACCTCCGGCTACTGTTCGTTTCTCGGCAGCACACTCGTATCCTGGGTAGTCAAGAAGCAATCTACTGTGTCCCGCTCGTCAACTGAATCTGAGTATAGCGCCCTCGCTGCCGCCACAGCCGACACCATTTGGCTTAAACGCTTGCTCGCCGACTTCCACATCGATCACAACCACTACGTTGAGCTGCACTGTGACAACACCTCGGCGATCGCCCTCGCAAACAACCCGGTGTTCCACGCAAGAACAAAGCACATTGAGATCGATCACCGATTCTTGCGGGAGAATCTCAACAACAATCACATCCGTCTTCTTCCTATCAAGACTGTAGATCAACTCGCAGATCTATTGAGGAAACCACTGTCCACACCCCGCTTCAAACTGCTCCGGGACAAACTTACGATCATTCCTGACCCATTCGTTTGCGGGGGGCTATTAGAGCATTAAGCATTACAATTAGATTAGCTTAATTCTACTATTAAAGCATACCAATTATAAAGCTACACGTGTACATTCTTGTATGGCCAATTGATATATATATTCCTGTAACAGTGATTAGCAATAACAAGATTCATGTTCTTCTCATCTGTCTCTCTGACCTTGTCCGGTGTTTCCTCTCTATCTCAAGTTCTAGAGATTCAACAGATTCCATGAAGATTATGTACCCTTATAACTCTATTAAAAGCATGGTCAAACCAATCATAAGTAAATAATAATATGCTTTCGTAATTATCATCGAGATATTATAATTATATTTTCACTTGTAAAGTTCAATAGTAGTCTTCTTTATTATATGTATGAGTTATATTTAACACATACATTATAATTGTCAGTATTACTTCCTTCACACCAGGAACTATTGTGAAATATGTATCCCTTTACTATGAAATTAGGTCATGTTTTAATCGTTGTGGTAATAAATAATCAGCATTAACATCCTCAACATATCATTTTATAATGAAAGCATGAATATAGCACATCTAAGTCTACAAATGTGAAGAGAATAGAGTAAATGTTACTAGCAATCAAAGAAAAATACTGTCATTCTCACTCGTGTATACCTAAGGCTAGGAGTGACGTGGCCGATTGGAGATGCGAGGGAGAGAGAAGATAGGATGTGGGGACGGCTATGGTTTTGAGAACCTATAGTTTATATTATATTTTATTTCAGGTTTATGAAGTACATTGGTATTACTTGTCAAAGTGGTGACATGGCATCATTTGCAGCATTTGAGAATGATAAGGCTATGGAGGAATTTCGGCACTGGAAAGTTCAAGAAGATGGAAGCTTCAAGAAAGCTATAGAAATCAAAGTGATCTTTCATAATCTAAGAATAATTAATGAGTGTTCTTTCATATTCCAAGAATAGTTAATATGAATATTCTTTTCCAAGAGGAGTTAAAGTAATAGATTTCTTTAGAAATCTTGTAATAGTGTTTGGGCATGATTATAAAAGGAGGGAAAGAGTGGATGATGTAAGAAGAGGGTGAAAAGAAAAAAAAAAGAAAAGAAAAAGAAAAGGAGAGAGCGAGAAGTTGAAGAATCATCAGTCGAGTTATCCATTTTATTTTGTATTATTGTATTCATCTTTGAAAAATATATGTTAAAAGCTTTCATCAATTTTCTTTGGCACCCAAAAAAGCTTTATTCTATCCGCTAAGTTTATCATTTGCGTAATAGCTTTTCTCCCTCCAACAACATTATCTAAATGACATAATTTAGTAAATAAAATTTTAATTTTGAGGGCGGACAATTGCCCACCCTGGGTTGGGCATGGATCCGCCCCTATACAACTCGTATCTCAAAACGACTTATGTAACCACATGAAAGTAGTTATTGAGTTTTATGTCATAATTCATAAAAAATATGAGCTCTATATTAGGATGTTCTTCTATATGTTTTATAAATAATTGATGGTCAGTTGTATCAAAGATCATTTATTTACATATCCTAATATGTTTATCATTTATTAGTGTGCAGCTTGCAAGAGTATTGCAATAAGAGTATATATATGACTCATACTCACCTTTGAATGCCTGTAATCAATAATTTGGTTGTAATTCTCATGATATAAATCAAGCTAATCTCATACGGTATAACTTATACTTGATTTATGTATTTGAAGCACGAACTTCTAATTTTTTTTTCTTATAAAAATGATGGCTATTAGGGCATCTCTAACCGAACTCCAAGCGTTTGAATGGCGTCCCTGGCCAGCTCCAGTGGAACTGCAAATTTCCCGCTATTTGGTTGCGGGTGAAAGGTGGAGCGCCAATATTAGCGTTGCACTGTTCATTTCCGCCATTTTTACCTCTCTACCGAACTTGCCGTGGGAGAAAAGAGACGATTGTTACCTGCAAAAGTGTGAAAAGTGGAGTTCCATTGGAGATGAATCGCATCATTTTGTAGTTTCATGACATTTTGGAGTGAAAAATGAGATTTTCCCTTGGAGATGCTCTTAGGAAGCTACAAGCACAAAATATTTAGCACTCTTCATAAATTCATCTATTAATTCTTTACAGCCTAATAAAAGTCTATTATACATTAACAATCTTTGACTTTGAACACTATATATATATATATGTAATATCAGTTTTGCTCCAGGTTCGTCCGGGACGAATTTGGATCGTCCCGGGACGATCGGTACAGGTTTGGTCAGAATTGTGAAAATTGAGCAGTTCGTCTGGATGAAAATTTGGATCGTCTGGACGAAAATTCTCCCGAGGACCTATCGCCGGGGACGATAATTAAATTTCGTTTGGACGAAATTCGTCCAGAGCACATATCTTCCGGGATGAAGTGCGATCGTCCAGGACGATCAGTCTGGATATATATAGAAATGAGATATTTTGAAGAGAGAGAAAAGCTGAGGAGAGAGAAAAACGAAGGAAAAAGTGGATTTTTGGACGACGCCGAGCTGTTTTCGATCGACGAGACTGTTCTGGAAATTGCTGTACGCAAGGTAAGGCACAATCCGACTTTCTCAATTTTCAGAACCGTCGCTGTTGACGGAATTTTCTGTCCGGATTTCATTTTTGTTAGCGATTTTCGTCCGTATCTTCCGACTGGTTTAGTTTTTACCGCTTAACTTTCTGTATATCGTTGACGTGCCGGGTGTGCATATTTTGCATATATTTTGGAGATTTTTGTCCGGACTGATTTGATTTGACGGTGTTTTATTCCGTCTGTATTTTTCTGTGTGAATATTAAATGCTGTGGCAGTAGAATAAATGTTCTGAAATGTTGTTATCTACATTCTGTGTGAATTTGGTATTTTGTGATTTTTCAGGAAAATTGTGTAATTTTCATACGCTGCCGTTATGCTGCCCGATTTTTGGGTGATTTCTGATTTGTCCGGATTTCTTCTGATTTGATATGCTATCTGTATATGCTATAAAAAGGGAGTTATAAGGGGCCTGGATCCTATGAGATTCAGTTAGTGTCTGGGAAATCTGAAATGAGCTTAATATGAAATTTGAAATCTGTTCTGTTCCGGATCCGAGGAAATCTGTTTAGGTGCTATAAGCACTATATATGTATTCTGGTGCGAAAGTACATTTGTTCTGGTGCTATAAGCACATCTGTTCTGGTGCCGTGAGCACAAAGGGAGGCATAAGGGGCCGGAATCCGTAGAGATTCCGTCAGTGTCAGGGAATTTAGCTATTAATTATATATCTGATATCTGATATCTGATTTGAAAGGATTTCTGATTTCCGTATCTGTTAATCTAATTCTGATTTGATATGAGTTCTGATTTCCGTATGATATAATTTGATATGATCTGATCTGTAAGATATGATTCTTTTCTGTTCCGATATGATCTGAATTTCTGATTTTTGGTACGATACTGATTCTGTGGATTTAATCAGTTCTGATTTGATTTGTTGTTCTGATCTGTACGAATCTGATTCTGGTTTGACATGTCCGTGTAAGTTCTGATTTGATTCTGTTCTAATTCGAGATACGATTCTGTTCTAATTTCTGTACGAATATTCTGATCGGATTTCTGTCCGATGTGTTTGGCTTTGGATTCTGAGAATTTTGATTAGAGGTTTGTTGCTTTGCTGAGCTGTTGAGCTCACTCTTGTTTTCTGGTGGTTTTTTTTTCAGGGTCTGGGAAAGGGAAGGAAGTCCAGGACTAGATTTCAGAGTCTGATCAGTATAGGTATTTTGTTCTTTTTGATTTTTGTACAGTCTTGGCTTTTCTGCTCTATTTCTTTCTGTCAGCCATGCACTGTATTTGTAGATGATTGTTTTGAGGAAAAGAAAGAAAAATTTAGATGATTTGTTCCGTTGTATTTGATATTTGTTAGTAGCTCTGGTCTGTTTTGTATGTATAATATTTGGAAGATTTAGTTCAGTAACCAAATTCCAAAGCCAGATCCTGGTTAGTTCGTTTGGTTGGTCGCGACCCGGTGCGGGCGGGCCGTCTCGGGTCGGGTCGTGACAAAGCCTTTTTGATGGTATCAGAGCATTAATTTTGGAATTTGGTTGGATTGTAAAACAGAGCTATAGGAAGTGATCTGTAGTGAGTTAGTCTGGGGTAGTTTTGGTTGTTTGGCTTTTTATTGTGTTATTTTTGTGATAGTTTTCCGGATTTTCTAGATTTTTCTGTATGAATCAGCCAGACCCAGACATGACTGACGGGCAGAGTGCCAGTCAAGCAGCTCCAGTGGGGAGTACAGCCCCAGTGGCCGGTGCTGATACACTTTCTCAGTTTGCTACGCTTGTTGCTCAGATGATGAGCGAGACTCAGAGCAGAGCTTCTACTGTCAGATCTGAGGATATTGATAGACATCTGCAGTTATTTCTGAGGTTAAAACCTCCGAGATTTGAGGGCGCTGTTGAGCCCAGAGCTGCTGAGGAGTGGTTGTGGAGGTTGGAAAAGACTTTTGACGGGATGCAGTGTCCTGCAGACAGGAAGGTTCCATTAGCTGTTATTCTGTTGGATGGAGAGGCTGAACACTGGTGGGAAGGCCAGCAAGCAGCCAGGTTTCAGGGCAGATTGAACTCTTTGATTACTTGGGAAGAGTTCACTGAGGTGTTTCGAGACTGGTTCGTTCCCCCTTCTGCACGACAGCAGATGCAGGAGAGTTTTCTGAGACTTGTTCAGGGGAGCAAGACGGTGATGCAGTACGAGGCTGAGTTTACTGCATTAGCCAGGTATGCTCCGCAGTTGGTTAGTACTTCTGCTGAGAGGTGCTACAGATTTTTGAGGGGATTACGAGATACTTTGAGGCAGCCTGATACCATTCCGGATCACTGACTTTTCTGAGCTTGTGGAGCGAGCTCGATTGATAGAGAATGACCTGATGGCTACTCAGCAGCGGTGGACTGCGAGTAAGAAGAGATTTGGAGGTGAGGCTTCAGATAGTGCTTCCTCTAGGAAGAGGAGATTTGTATCTGGACCTGGTTCTGGATCTGGTGAATCCAGGAGGAGTGGAGGATCGTCTGGTACTGCTACCAGTACGACGAGTTCTGGATCTGTTAGTACGGCACCTATGTGCAAGAGCTGTGGGCGACGACACCTTGGCCAGTGCTATAGGATGGCTGGTCTGTGCTTCCGATGTGGTCAGCCAGGACATCGGATTGCAGAGTGTCCACAGATGGGATTTGATCGGCGTTCTGAGTTCCGATCTGAGGGCTCTGTTAGACCTGCTGGTTCAGCCGGGAGACCGAGGACTGTTCCTCCGCGTCCTGAGGGGTTTGCTGGTAGAGGTGGTGGTTCTAGTTCTGGACCATGGAGACCACCTATTGTTCAGAGGGAGAAGAGTAGTTCTGTTGCTTCAGCTCCAGCTCCAGTGCAGCCCCGAGTTTACAGCATGAGTTAGTAGGAGGCTCGAGATGCTCCCGATGTTGTGACAGGTACGATTTACATTTCTGATCAGCCATGTCGTGTTTTGTTTGATTCTGGAGCCAGTCACTCTTTTCTGTCCGAGCACTGTTTTGAGATTTTGCATTTAGACTCGTTTTTGCTTCCGGTTTCTTTGTCTGTGATTTTACCAGCTGGAAATCCTTTGATTGCTCGGAAGTTTTGCTTATGTGAGATTGACATTTCTGGAAAGAAGTGGAAATCGAGTCTGATTTTGTTACAGATTTCTTCGTATGATGTGATTCTGGGCATGGATTGGCTGAGTCAGTACGAGGCCCAGATAGACTGTCTGAAGAAGCAAGTGAGTTTGCTTATGGCTGGAAAGAGATTTATATTTCAGGGCTTACGAGGTGTTCTCTCCAGTCTGATTTCTGTGTTGGAAGTAAGCAGGATGTGGAAGAAAGGATGCCCAGTGTTTTTGGCTTCGGTGCGGGATCTGAACTTGGAGGTTGGTTCTGTCTCTGAGATCCTAGTAGTACGGGAGTTTGCTGATGTTTTTCCTGAGGAGTTGGTTGGTTTACCTCCGGATAGAGATGTGGAGTTCTCTATCGATATTTTTCCAAGTACCGCTCCTATATCAAAAGCTCCGTACAGGATGGCACCGAAAGAACTTTCTGAGTTGAAAGTTCAGCTTCAGGAGTTGGTTGACAGAGGCTTCGTCCGTCCTAGTGTTTCTCCCTGGGGAGCACCTGTTCTGTTTGTGAAGAAGAAGGACGGGACACTCCGTATGTGTATTGATTACAGAGACTTGAACAAGGTCACGATCAAGAACAAGTATCCTTTGCCTCGGATCGATGACTTGTTCGATTAGCTTTCCGGATCTTCTGTGTTTTCGAAAATTGATTTGAGATCCGGATACTATCAGGTGAAGGTGAAGGAAGCTGATGTGGTGAAGACAGCTTTCAGTACTCGGTACGGGCACTACGAGTTCTTGGTTATGCCTTTTGGGGTAACCAACGCGCCTGCTATTTTCATGGATCTGATGAACCGAGTATTCAGGGAGTATTTGGATCAGTTCGTGATCGTCTTTATTGACGATATTTTGATATATTCTGCTTCTGAGGATGATCATGCCAGACACTTGAGGATTGTGTTGGAGACTTTGAGGCGGCATCAGCTGTATGCCAAGTTCTCCAAGTGTGAATTCTGGCTGAGGAGCATTTCTTTTCTGGGGCATGTGATTAGTGGAGAAGGCATTTCTGTTGATCCCCAGAAGATTCAGGCAGTTGCTGATTGGCCGAGGCCGACTACGGTATTTGAGGTATGTAGTTTCTTGGGCATGGCCGGATATTACAGAAAATTTGTGAAGGGATTTTCACAGATTTCGATGCCTCTGACGAGACTGACGCAGAAATCAGTACCTTTTGGTTGGACACCGGAGTGTGAAGCTAGTTTTCAGAGACTGAAGGATTATCTGACTTCAGCTCCAGTGTTAGCACTTTCGTCAGGTACGGAAGGTTTTCAGGTGTTCAGTGATGCTTCACTGAAAGGATTGGGATGTGTCCTGATGCAGCTTGGTCAGGTAATTGCTTATGCTTCTAGACAGTTAAAGCTACATGAGAAGAATTACCCGACGCATGATCTGGAGTTAGCTGCTATTGATTTTGCTTTAAAGATTTGGCGTCATTACCTGTATGGCGTCAAATGTGAGATCTTTACCGATCATAAGAGCCTGAAGTACATTTTTACTCAGAAGGATCTGAATCTGAGATAGAGAAGGTGGCTCGAGTTGATCAAGGATTATGATTTGATGATTCAGTACTAGCCTGGGAAGGCTAATGTGGTAGCGAATGCTCTGAGCAGGAAGTCTTCTGGATTATCAGGTATTCAGCTTACTTCTGATGACTTTCTGATTTGAGACATGGAGCACTTACAGTTGGAGGTGATTCCTTCCAATAGTTTGGATTTGGCCCATCTGAGTATTCAGTCTACTTTGGAGACAAAGATTCAAGAAGCCCAGAAGTCAGATTCTGATTATTCGAAGTTGATTGCTCAGATTGGATCTGGTAAGACTCCTGAACTTCAAATTTCTGATTCTGGTGCTATTTTCTGTAAGAACAGGTTGTGGGTACCTGTGTTTGGGGATTTGAGGCAGGAGATTCTGTATGAATCTCATCATTCGGGCTACACTATTCATCCAGGCAGTGGTAAGATGTATGCTGATATGAAGCTTTTGTTCTGGTGGCCTGGGATGAAGAAGGATGTGGCGGAGTTTGTGTCGAGATGCGAGGCCTGTCAGTTGGTGAAGGCAGAGAATCAGCGACCAGGTGGACTGTTGCAGTCGTTGCCTATCCCTGAGTGGAAGTGGGAGGAGGTGACGATGGACTTTGCGATGAGTTTTCCTCGATCACGGCAAGGACATGATGCCATCTGGGTGGTCGTAGATCGATTGACGAAGTCTGCCCATTTTCTTCCGATCAGACAGACTGATTCAGTAGATCGCTTGGCACAGGTTTATGTTAAGGAGATTATCAGATTGCACGGTGTGCCTCGCGTGATTGTATCTGATCGAGACGGACGTTTTACTTCCAGACTTTGGAAGGGTATTCAGCAAGGCTTGGGTACTAAACTGCATTTCAGTACAGCTTTTCATCCTCAGACTGATGGACAGTCTGAGAGGACTATTCAGGTACTGGAAGATCTGTTGAGGCTTTGTGTTTTGGACTTTGGCGGAAGCTGGGAAGATCATATCCCTTTGATTGAGTTTGCTTATAACAATAGCTTCCAGTCCAATATCGGTATGGCACCGTATGAGGCTCTATATGGCCGGAAGTGCCGGACTCCTTTGACTCTGACGGAGGTCGGAGATAGACAGGCTTTGGGTGTCACTTTTGCTGATGAGACTGTTCAGAAGATCAGCTTGATTAAGGAAAGATTGAAAGCGGCTTAAGACCGACAGCAGAAGTATTATAATCAGAAGCACAGGTTTGTTGAGTTTCAAGTTGGTGACTTTGTGTATGTCAAAGTCAGCCCGATGAAGGGTGTGAGCAGATTTGGCCAGGTGAGCAAGCTTAGTCCAAGGTATGTTGGACCTTTTGAAATCTTGGAAAGGATTGGGAAAGCTGCTTACAGACTGTTGCTTTCTGATTTGATGCCCGACGTGCATAATGTGTTTCACGTATCCACTTTGAGGAAGTGGGTATCCGATTCTGGGAAGAAGGTATCTACTGATGAGGTTGAGATTCAGGAGAATCTGGCGTACAAGGAGGAGCCAGAGTTGATTTTGGCGTACGACGTCCGAAAGCTAAGAAGTAAACAGATTCCGATGGTTAAAGTTCAGTGGAAGCACCGTACTGCACGGGAAGCGACTTGGGAGAAAGAGTCGGACATGAGAAAGTCGTATCCGTATCTATTTTGACGGAGTTTGATTGGACAATGTCGAGGACGACATTTTTTTGAAGTTGGGGGGATTGTAATATCAGTTTTGCTCCAGGTTCGTCCGGGACGAATTTGGATCGTCCCGGGACGATCGGTACAGGTTTGGTCAGAATTGTGAAAATTGAGCAGTTCGTCTGGACGAAAATTTGGATCGTTTGGATGAAAATTCTCCCGAGGACCTATCGCCGGGGACGATAATTAAATTTCGTTTGGACGAAATTCGTCCAGAGCACATATCGTCCGGGACGAAGTGCGATCGTCCAGGACGATCAGTCTGGATATATATAGAAATGAGATATTTTGAAGAGAGAGAAAAGCTGAGGAGAGAGAAAAACGAAGGAAAAAATAGAAAAGTGGATTTTTGGACGACGCCGAGCTGTTTTCGATCGACGAGACTGTTTTGGAAATTGCTGTACGCAAGGTAAGGCACAATCCGACTTTCTCAATTTTCAGAACCGTCGCTATTGACGGTATTTTCTGTCCGGATTTCGTTTTTGTTAGCGATTTTCGTCTGTATCTTTCGACTGGTTTAGTTTTTACCGCGTAACTTTCTGTATATCGTTGACGTGCCGGGTGTGCACATTTTGCATATATTTTGGAGATTTTTGTCTGGACTGATTTGATTTGACGGCGTTTTATTCCGTCTGTATTTTTCTGTGTGAATATTAAATGCTGTGGCAGTAGAATAAATGTTCTGAAATGTTGTTATCTACATTCTGTGTGAATTTGGTATTTTGTGATTTTTCAGGAAAATTGTGTAATTTTTATACGCTGCCGTTATGCTGCCCGATTTTTGGGTGATTTCTGATTTGTCCGGATTTCTTCTGATTTGATATGCTATCTGTATATGCTATAAAAAGGGAGTTATAAGGGGCCTGGATCCTATGAGATTCAGTTAGTGTCTGGGAAATCTGAAATGAGCTCAATATGAAATCTGAAATCTGTTCTGTTCCGGATCCGAGGAAATCTGTTTAGGTGCTATAAGCACTATATATGTATTCTGGTGCGAAAGTACATTTGTTCTGGTGCTATAAGCACATCTGTTCTGGTGCCGTGAGCACAAAGGGAGGCATAAGGGGCCGGAATCCGTAGAGATTCCGTCAGTGTCAGGGAATTTAGCTATTAATTATATATCTGATATCTGATATCTGATTTGAAAGGATTTCTGATTTCTTATCTGTTAATCTGATTCTGATTTGATATGAGTTCTGATTTCCGTACGATATAATTTGATATGATCTGATCTGTAAGATATGATTCTGTTCTGTTCCGATATGATCTGAATTTCTGATTTTTGGTACGATAATGATTCTGTGGATTTAATCAGTTCTGATTTGATTTGTTGTTCTGATCTGTACGAATCTGATTCTAGTTTGACATGTCCGTGTAAGTTCTGATTTGATTCTGTTCTAATTCGAGATACGATTCTGTTCCGATTTCTGTACGAATATTCTGAACGGATTTCTGTCCGATGTGTTTGGCTTTGGATTCTGAGAATTTTGATTGGAGGTTTGTTGCTTTGCTGAGCTGTTGAGCTCACTCTTGTTTTCTGGTGGTTTTTTTTTTTCAGGGTCTGGGAAAGGGAAGGAAGTTCATGACTAGATTTCAGAGTCTGATCAGTATAGGTATTTTGTTCTTTTTGATTTTTGTACAGTCTTGGCTTTTCTGCTCTATTTCTTTCTGTCAGCCATGCACTGTATTTGTAGATGATTGTTTTGAGGAAAAGAAAGAAAAATTTAGATGATTTGTTCCACTGTATTTGATATTTTTTAGTAGCTCTGGTCTGTTTTGTATGTATAATATTTGGAAGATTCAGTTCAGTAACCAAATTCCAAAGCCAGATCCTGGTTAGTTCGTTTGGCTGGTCGCGACCCGGTGCGGGCGGGATCCGTCTCGGGTCGGGTCGTGACAATATATGTGTGTGTATTAGTTTTTAGGGGTGCAACACGAGGACTTCTAGGAGGTCACCCATCCTAGTACAAGTCTCGCCCAAACACGCATAACCGCAGAGTTCTGATGAGATCCGGTGCACTGATGCTGGTATATATAAACAAGTTTTGGTTAAAGATTTTACAAATAAATTATAAATCTAAACAATAAAATGTTCAATTAAATATTATCTAAAATTTGTAAACAAAATTTCACTTAACGTAGAGTTTCTAATTTAAATGTACTATTTAAAAACTAACAAAAATATAATTATAATAAACAAAAAAAATTATACAAATTTTTGCTTTGGTCTCGGGAATATGAAAATATTTGTAAACCAATTAAAGATTACGTAAATCTAACATAAAATATAAAGATTTCTTAAAAATATGTTTATAATATAAATAGCAATATGGATCTAATACATTTTTTCAAAACAAATTTAAACACTAGATTTTATAAGAAGCCTAAATCGCAAAAAACTAACTAATGAAATTTTAAATTAATTGAAAAATAAGATAGAGGACAAATTTTAGATCTTGATCCATATAAGAATTGAAAAAATCTTACAAAAAATTTTCCAAAACAAACAATGGCACTCTCAAGAAGTGGGCAAATTATTGCGTCCGGTCACCTGACATGTGGGCATCCAATCCGGACACGCCATCTCACCGGCCCGGATGCACTGAGCCCTGGTATTTTTTAGTGACGTGGCGCGTTTTTATTAGTGTCCGGACGAATCCGGACACCGGACACAATAATTTGCCCCTGAAGTGAGATAGGGTTTAAGAACTGTAGAGTTGCGAAAGAGAGGAATGAGAGGGCCCAAGAAACATTTTAACATTTCTACCAAATTTTGGTGTAATTTTCATAAAACATAATTAGAGGAATTTATTGTAGAGGTTCCATCAGAAATTTTCCGATAAACTTTGATAGCCTTTTGTAAGATTTTATTTGAGATAATTTTCTTATTGTTTTCAAAAATTTTTTTTTAGAACAAAAATTTCAAGTTCATGAAAATTTTGTCATTAATTTTTTGTAGTAGAAAACTGCTTTAAAAAGCATTCAGAAAGTGCCCCAAACGAAGCCTAATTTCTGCCAACTTTAGCGTTGCCAATAATTTCATTAAAAATCTCACTTTTTTAGTACATCTCTATAATTATTATATCTCCATAGATCCTAGAATTCTAATTATTCTTTGTTCATACATGAAAACATTCCTTATATTTTGTTTCAACATTCCTCCGTCAGTTCGTCAAGACAATGTGTCACACTAGATTTTAAATGTATACATCATTGCACAAATGAAATTAAATTAAACACAGGAAATATTGAAAATAATAATTCACATTTATTCATAAGTTTCTGCATTAGGATATATAAACATAGATTTTCATATTATTAGTTTAAAACTAGAGTTTAGCCGGCCATAGAAATAAAATTGAACAAAATATTTTTCATTTCTTACTTAAGAAAAAAGTACAAATAGAAAGATGAAAAAAAAAAAAATCACCTGAAATGAAGAATCCTAAGCAGATCCTACAGATTGACTCTTCTCGAAGTGATTCTCCACCTACACCTTCACCCTTCACACTCATATCCTGTCCTAAGTGGGATGACCTAGCACGAATGTTAACTGATTCAGTGTACCACTTCTTTTCTCTAATTGCTCTGCCGCAATGCTAAAAAAGATGAGCGCTACGGCGCTTTCGGGGTTGGTGCTTCACGTTGAATCATTTATAATTTTTCCCGATACTCTGGTACTGCAATTTTCATTTATGGAATTACGACACTGAGTAGCGCTATGACAATGACTTTGTTCTAATGGGGCACTGAATTAAATGAAATTTTCCTGAGGCTCCAACACTACGATGTCCTGATTTGGCGCGAGGGTGTTGGAGATGCTATGGTGCTGATAGTTCTAGCACGACGACGTTGGTTCTTAACTAGGGGTGTTAATATTTGACCCGCTTGAAATCCTGACCCCAACCCAACCCAAAAATTTCAGTTTGGGTTAACCCTCAGATGCGGGTTAGGGATTTCGACCCATTTTAAATCCAAGTCGGGTTAGGGTTGACCCAAAAACCCGAAATCAACCCGGTCTGACCCGTTTTTAATTAATTTAGGAGAATTTTAAAAGATTGTTATGAAAGAAGTAAATGATATTTTTTAAAAAATAATAAACATTGTTGCCCAAATTAAATTAAGCTTGATTTATTTTAAAGCTTGATTTATTTTAAATTGATTGAAGTAAATCTTATCTTAATTTGATTTAGATTGAAATAAATCAAATTAAATAAAAAAATTTTAATGAAACATACACGAAGCGGGTCCGGTTCGGGTTGACCCGGACCCGAAGAGGGTTGGGTTCGGGTTCGGGTTCGAAAAACTAACCCATTTGCAAAAACGGGTTGGGTCAAACTGTGTCGGGTCAGTTTCAGGTTGGACCCGAACCCAACCCGTGACCCGATTTTGACAGCCCTATTTAACTTTGTAATTTATGCTCATTTTTCCTGAAATATTCTTGCAAAACATCAACTAAAACACATTTTTTTATCGGAATTTAACACAGAAAACAAACATAAATTTAAGTTAATAAATTACTTACAAATTTTCTTGGTATTTCAATTTCATAGGAGTTTGTGCAAGTTGTTATTAGCATTCCTTATGATTCATATTAGCATTTTATCATTTTATTGCTTATATAATTTGAATGACTTGTATGTGGATATTCAGAAAAAAAACAAGCTTTTTGATGATGTGATTATGAGGTATGTAGTAGATTTTAAATTAGTAATAAAATAATGATATGTTTAAATCCATAAAGGCATTTAATTATTTGAAAATTTTAAGAAATTAAATGCCAAAAAGATAGGATCATTTAAAATAATGCAACACATTAGATCTAATACCTACAAATTAAAATTTTCAATAACTTATTTTATTAATTTAAATTTTAATGTATTTAATTTACCTTATTTCATGAATTTGATATCATTTTATTAACTATTTCTCTCATTCGACATCCTCCCTATGAGTTCCATTAAATCATTTAGGCAATAAGATCTAGAATACTATGTAAGGAAGTTTATTATAAGAGGCAGAACTTATTATTTTCTTTTATTATCTTAAGGCCTCACATTTTCCAATTATAGTATGCTTTATTGAAGATTTTTCTTGTTTGAATCAGTGTGACTAAGGTTCACAATCTTTTTATATGAGAAAAAAATCAACAAAAAGAAGAGAAATCAGTTAAATTCTTTTTCATCAATTGACTGGATCAGCAAATTGATAATCAAAGTGATAAAATTATTAGCAATTACATGAACAAACATTAGCTTGTAAGATATATAATATATATCACAATATTATATGATATTAACAATCATCCATCTATTCATCAACTTGATGCCATTATTATTATTATTTTTCAAATCAAGTTTAACATAATACTTAGGGTCATATCTATTATTTTTTCAACTCGAGCCCAACATAATCTATAGGACCATATGGAAGGAACAGGTCTGCAAAAAACCCCTTCTTTCTTCTAGGATTGCATCCCATATCTTTGCACAATTGATCATTATACCAAGTGTGAATTGGGGCGATGCAAGACCTACGATAGCACTCACTTGAATTGCCAGAATATGTCTTATAGTAATTGTCCCACTCGAGTATATTATTCTCCATGTCTCTTTTGCTTGGCAATCTGAAGCCATTGCCAAGGAAACAAGCTAACCACCTCGCTCTCATCTCAGAAGTGTAGAGGTTTGATAGGTTCTCAGAATAACCAATGATGGCCATTTGTGGAATTTGTGGATGTATGCACTCTCTACATCAAAGTTAGCTCATTATGTAAGTATTATGATATATAAGTTATAATTAGTGAATACTCATATGTTGACTTCAAATAGTTGAGATGAAGCTAATGGTGATAATTAAGAGTACCTGTAGAGAGGAACAATAGTATCTTCTGTGCCAACCACTATCTTTTGGAACCAAGGAGAAATAAATATATTTCTAAGTTTTTGATCACCCTTGTACCCAGTGGCGTAGATTACCACATCAGCATTTATTGGGGTGGCATCACCTTCGATGAGGACACCATTCTTGATGAATTCAAAAGTCTTACTAGGTTTTAGGATGATGCTTCCTTCTTCTACTTTGTCATAAAAGTGTTCTGGTAACATACAAAACAAACCAGCAGCTACTCCTTGGAAGAAACTGTGCTTTGGTATCATATCATACTTCTTCATCGGGATTGTTTTCCTTAAGTAGCTCTCTGTAAACTTTGAGAAGATCCACCTCTAAAATTGAAAGAAATTAAAAAAAAAAAATTAATCATACGTATATAAGAGATAAATTTGGTAGATATTGATGAGAAAATCAATGAGTTAAAAGTTTACCAAAGGTGAAAGGATTGTGGCTAAGATGCTTAATATGAGTCCTTCTCCTGGCTTGTGTATCAACAATTCTGAGAAACGATTGAAATACATGTAACTTATGGGGATGCCCCATACTTTTGCTTGAGATACATTCCATCTTTTTGTTCGAACTATCATAGTACAGGGGTATTTTGGTCCTGTTAATAAGCATTGAGACAATTTTCTTTAGATTTTCAAGATTGTACTATTTTAATCATAGTACATATAATATTAATATGATATGAATATGATCTTAGACTAATGGAAATTCTTTCCTTTTGTTTATTTTACTTATCTCATCTCACCCACTTATATTCTTATATTATTTGAGTTTTAAAACCCTTTATGATTATTTTTTGTTATTTGTTCATACAAATTACTTGTAGTTGTATAAATGGATGAAGATGAGTGTGGATTATGGTTGCATATGCCCACTTTCTCTTTTGTAGCAAGTAAATTTCATATTGTAAGTTTGCCCTATCTTACGTTGTATTTTCAATTGTGCTTGCTTTAAATCTATTGTTCTTGATATTATTCTCTCTCGAAGTACAATGCTTATGACATCAAAGGAAACTAAATTTAGTTATTAAACAAAGCATGTAAGGTTTCTTTTTCTTTTATATTTCCTATCGGCTTCTAACCCCTCTTTTCCTAAGCATCTTTCTACTCATCATTTTCCCTCATTTTTGTTTTTTTTTCCTCGGATGCTATGGCATATGCAATATGAAATTCCAAAAAAATTTATTTATATGATATTATGTATTTATGTGAACAATAGAGGAAAAAAAAAAGAAAAGAAATAGGCAAATAATTACCATTAATATTAGCACATTCAGCAGCTATGTCCACTGCTGATTTAAGATATCCTATAATGATGACTCGCTTTCCTTTCACCAATTCAGCAACAGCTGTGCTATTCATATTGGAGTAATCCATAGAATGAATCACCTTACCATTAAAGACATCCGAACCTTTATTTTTTGGAAATGTTGGTATATTTGGCAGTCCACTGAACCGTCCGATGCAGAGAATTACAAAATCCATTATATGCACCTGATTTAAAAAAAGGCATAATTTCAAAAATAATAATAATAATAATAATAAGTGATAATTACTGCCCTTTTAAGACACTCTAAAGAATATTAAATTAAAACATAGAAATGAAAGAGAATGTATAAATGAATGAGTAAAGTTTTGCCTTTAATTCTTTTTTATCCTATTTTTATTTGCATGTCATTTCCCATGATTATAATAATCATAAAAAAATTAATTAATTATTTATTTTATAATGGTTTTATTATATATGATATAACATATTAATAAATTTATTAATTTATATTATCATCATGTGAACCATTGCTTTTACCATCCTTTTGAGATATAATTATATTTTCAAAACCAAAAAGCTTACATAATTATTGATGACTTATTATTATTTTTATAAAAATTAGAAATATCAAAATATGTTAATATAATTTATATCAAGATGATATGACAAAATATTCAAAATTAGAAGATATTTAAACAAATAAAAAATAAGATCAATGAAATAATTTTGTATTATCATAATTTTTAAAAATATCATAATTTTAATTTTTTTTAATAACTCATAAAAATTTATCTTTACTACTATAATTCAAATTACATAAAAATATCTCAAAAAAATTGGGTCCATGTATATCCTTGACCAAACTTTTGGTCATGATAACTCCACATCTTATCGGTTGCTTTAAAATTAGTGCAGTAAAAATATTTAATTACTCATCCACTTACAATAATCTCAAAGCAAATTCAACCTGTTTAGATATCATGACAAAAGATTTTTCCATTTGATTCAGGTTGATTACCTCTACAGCTCCGCCTTCCTCTCGCCGCACTGTAACATGCCACACCCCTCGCCGCGCGCCGCCAAACGCGTCGCCGGTCCCACACCACAGATCCCATGCCTCCATCTCCTCCTCCGCTACACCAACATACTCTATCCCCTCCACCTTCTCTCCGAACCTCACATGTCTTATAAGATCAAATCGTTCAGCATAGGATTCTAAATACTCCATCACCTGCTTACTGTCAGGACAAACCTCCGCCACCTTCTCCGACCACGAAAAGTCGGAGAATTGGTAATCCCATCTCGCCGACTGTAGCCGAGTTGACGCCGGCGTGCTCTTCCATAAGCCGCCGATGCTCCGATCGGCCTCGAAGACCACCGGCCGGAATCCTCTCTCCAGCAAGTATTTGCACGCTGCCAGGCCGCTTATGCCGGCCCCGATGATGCAGACCCTCCTCTTCTTCTCCATGGCTGCTAATCTCTGTTAAGAGCTTTGGCCACGATTTGGTTAAGAGGCCGAGGATAGCTATTTCGGTGAACGTAACATTGGAATAAATTCTTTGTGGATTGATGCTTTGTGGTTCACTTTTTTTTTTTAATTTAATTATCATAAAATTGATATTTTAGTGGGGATTGAAGACTTTTTGGCACTCTTCATAAAAGTAATTATGAAATGATGCGGTTGCAATTTTTATAAAATTAGTCTTAAAATTATTGTGTGAAAAGTAATTTAAATTTTATTTGGAATAAATTCTTTATTTCTTGCAAAGTAATTTTTTATTATAATTTTTTTTTTTAAATTGGAAGTCTTTGTACTATAAAATTGCTTTAAAAATTTATAAGAAAGATATCTTAAATAAAATATTAGTAACTCTGATTGAAAAAAATATTTTTTTCGTCATAGAAATTTCTTAATTACAGTAAAAAAAAATTTTTTTCCAACAAAATTTTGATAGTTGTCTTAAAAACAAAGCAGTAAGAAAGGTATCCTAAACAGACACTTATTTTGTTATAGAATCAATTTTATTAGAAAAAAATAAATATAAATAAAAAACAATTTAAAAAAGAAACAATTTTATTAGAATTTATGCATTTGAAAAATTATGTATATTATTAGATGACTATGTATATATAAAAGATTTTTGTACCATAAGGCTGCTTCAGAAAGCAGTAAGAAACCCGTCCCAAAGGAAGTCCAACTTTTTATTGTTTTCTAAATTTATTTTCTAGTAGTATAAATATTTCTTGAATCAGAAATTTTTGTACTAGAAATCAGATTTTAAAAACAATAAGAATGCCTAAAGCTCGATTTCAACTTAAATTGAATAATAAAAATAATAACAATTAAAAAATTCGGATCATATCCGAGCTCGCTCGAACCCAACTAGAAAATAAATAAACCAACCTCAGTAATATAAAGCCAAGCCCCACTCAGTTCATTTACAACCCTATAATTTAGACCATAATTAATATAAAATTTATCAAGGGTTGGATAGCTTTGCTTAGTTATAATTTCAACACTGCAATGATTAATTTGCAAATTTAATACGAATATTCAATTTTACAAACCAATAGAATACTATGAAGTTATTTATATTTACAGAATGATTAAAAATAAAACTGTAATTATCTTAGAGAATTATTGGCTAATCCGACGGGCTGACGCATTGATTAGTGAGTAGATAAGTAGGGTGCTCTCACACCTAACATGTCGTGCTTTACGGAGCACAATTCCTGAGTCAGCACGCATGGGAGATATATTTGATGGTATTTTGATGATTGATCTGCTTAAGCATTTAATAAATGCTCGGCTCATTTTTCGGTCATTTAATTTGATATCATAAATAAAATTAGAGGCAATTGTTTTTGGATTGGTACGTTAAAACTCAGTTGTTGATGTTAGTTGCGTGTGGGATTTGATTGTGCTGATCAATCAGGTTATACTATTGTTTTAGGCCTTGATGTTGTCAACCAAGTTTGTCGGAGGGTTGCAAGGGGGGGCCTTCCCTCTTTGGGTTCAGGGGGTTTGCCATGATTTTTTTTATAGTTGTACAACACTGTGGTGCTATATACTCAAGTACTGCATGCAACGTTGCATCTAGTTGGAGACAGAGAGAGGAGCACTGCGATGCTCCAAATCCTAGCGCTGTAGCGTTGACACTAAAGATGGAAACTGAGGTCCGTCAAATCCAGTGCCGCGTAGTTGCGAGTTGGGTTGAATAGTTTTCTTTATTACTTTTCAAATTTAACTTGAAGGGTTGCGCCCCTTCAGACAAGTTTATGTGTCTCTATTTCAGTTATATGTAGAACGTGTGTTTGATGAGAATAGAGAAAAGAAGACACTGAGAAAGAGATATGTACAATTTTTCTCAATTTTCGTAGTGATTTCTTGGTGTGGTGTGGCTTAATGAACTTTTCACGATTTTGGATTTTTCACATTAAAATCAAGTGTATTTTTCCACTATTTTCTTTTTATTGTTTGTGTTTGTTGCGTGGTTTTACTTCCCAACAACTAATTATATAGCTTAAATATTTCACCTAAGATACTGTGAAACCTGTTAAGTAAATGAAACTAAACTCTTAAATATCGATGCACATTTTAGTGTAATTGTTAGAATTTTATTAAGAAACTCTACAGCCAAGCGTGCTCATCAGTCATCACAGAAAAATCCTGGGATGGGTGACCTCCTGAGAATTTACACCAACATGACAAAACAGTGAGACCTTTAGATGAAAACGGGCAATATCTCGATAGTTAAAAATTTGGTTTGTTACAGATATAAGCTAAAGAGGCAAGCTATCAACAAAGAAAATATTCATGAAAATAAAAGATTGGATTTAAAATATTTGTTTTGCTTTCAAGTAGGTGCAATGTATGAATAATCAATCAACTATTTTATTGAGTTGATCTTGAAGTAAATACTAGAGTTTTAAAAATCAATCACGATCAAAATTTGATAAGGATAGCATATTCTGATTTCTTAAATGCATGATCAAAATTTGATGAGGATGAGCTTTAAAATTTTTTATTTGCTTGGAGATTACAATACTTTGATAGTCAACTAATTCTTAAATTACACAAATCTCAATAAAAATCAAAGAGCTTTTAAATTCATTTTGATCAATATAATATATATATATATATATATATATATATATGCGTAGAAATTTGATAAAATGCTGCTTTGTACTGGTCAGTGTGGAGTACTTAGGACATGTAGTATCTCAGGAGGGTGTGACTGGTGATCAGACGAAATTCATCTGGAGGAAGTGTAAAAGACGGGATAATGATTTTGAGAAGCTTTTGTTGGATTGTTTGAAATCCTAATTATTATGTGTTAAAAATTATAAAGATACGAGTGAGCATTATATATAGTGATGAATGTTGTGAGAGACCAAAATATTTCATATGAAAAATTCAAAAATAAGAAAAACTATGGTGGTTGGCTTATTGGGTAATCCAATATATAATTGAACATAAAAAATTCTTCTTTCGATGAAATCGAAGAAGACGGTATAATATATATTTGAGAATTATGTGGACCTCCGAAAGAGCACCGCGCGAACGGGCCAATTGGAAGGGACAGATTGGATCGTGCATACGGCTAACCATTGAGGATAGAGGCTGGCGCCAACACACCTCGATGGATAGTAATATACACGACCTAGTCACGGGTTTCCCCCACCCGAGATAAGAGCTCGAGTGGGGTTTAGTAGATGTGGGGCCAAGTTTCCCACGGGCGCAAGCCCCCGTGGTTAATTACATCCCAGGCCGGAGCCTGAGAAAACTCTCAATTAAGGATCATACATTATCCTCTCCTAAAGTGGGATCGGCACACAGGGTGTAGACTAGGAAATCCTACTCAAAAGGAAGAAAGGTCCGAAGGGCTGAATCAAACATGCGTGGCTCAAACCAGCATTCAGAGGCTCTAGTGTACTAAGAAGAAACTGGAGAAAGAAAATCAAACAATCAAATACATGAGTGAGAGAAAAGATGGAGGTGGCGTCATCCTGTGACGCAGATAAGTAGGATTTAGAGTCCCTGAAAAGAAGGGACCTACCTACTATTTAAGGCATACTACGAGATCGAATGTAGTAACCTCGAATCCTAAATCTAGGTTGGGCTTAGTGTCCTACGAAACACTAAAACCCGTGTCCTAGCTAATGCAATGCAAAACCTGGACTTACCCCAGCCTGGATTGGGGGAGCCAGCTAACCACCTAATCGATTCAAAATCATGTTGTCAAGTCAATTATGATAGATGGGTGGGTGGTACAGTTATTGGAAATATGACCAACATCTAGAGGATTTCCTAAGTGGTCCTGTACTTATGTGGGTTAGATGCTCCTATCTAATGCAATTAAATTTTAATTAGTTGGTTACTAATGCGATGCATGCTAGTTGAATTGTCAGCTCATGAATGCTATAGAACTTTAAAAACAGGTTTATAGAAAATAAATTTTTAGAAAAGACTGAGTCTCCCTAGGTCCGTCACTTCATCCTCATAGGCTAGATTATCCGGACTCTACCCGCAGGCAGGGAATGTCTTATAGCAAGGAAAGAGAAGATGCAGTAATATGCATGCGACCCCGGACGATTCCGGCAGTTTCCTAGGTTCGTTAAATTTCTATATTTATTTAAACTTAGAATTTTAAAGATTAGTTATGAGTAGAAGAATTTTTGTGGTCCTTAAAGAGCCTAACGAAAATCCAGGCAAAATCAAAGACGGCATGCAAGAAAGAAACCTAAGAAAAGCAGGCAATTTCTACTGCGCAATCAAGTAAACACACAATATAAATCCCAAAATTAATCATCTAAATGTCCATAGGCAAACTGCTCTTATTACAACCAGAATTTGCAGAAAATAAAGTGGCCGGGCACCACTGCCAACAACCCGGATTTCTAAGCCTATGACAGACGCCAACAACTTTGAGTGGGATATTGGGTCTTCAATCTTTATCTTTCTGGATGTCTTCTCCTTGGACTCCTTGGAACTCTCCTCCTTGGACTCCTTGGAAATCTCCTCCTTGGACTCCTTGGAAATCTCCTCCTTGGACTCCTTGGATTCGTCGTGGCTTGAATATCCAAACGAAGAGACAATTCTCCCTTGATAGGGAGCATTGCCTTTTCTCTTTGGATATCTAAAGCCATCCAGCTCGATCTTCCAAATGGAAGAAGACTCTCCCCTTAAGGATGCCTTCTTCTTTTAGAATCCGAGCTGGATAAGAATATCCCAACTCAAAAGTTATTTTCACAACTCTTAACAATTATTACAAATTTTACATGAATTGAAAACAGTAAATCTAAGAATTCCTGCAAGGTTATCCTAATAAAAATCATCCCAAGCAGTTTATATGAAAATGAAAATGCTAACACCATTGACCCTGTGCCAAGCCATGCTCTTAATTATGAGGGCTAAGCAGCTCCATCTGTGCAGTTATAATTATTAATTTAGTCCTCATTTTTATTTGGGGGGAAGCTGAGTAAGCACCTGCATAAAACAATATTAGAAAATATAATGGTGCCCCCCCTTTTATTAGCTTGAGCATGGCCACCTGCACGGAAGAACAGTATATATATATCGTTCCTAACCTAGGGGTAAGTCTAGTGCTCATCACATCACAGAGTACAGAAAAAGTAAGCAAACACACCAATCATTTTTCAAACAGCATGCAATGAAATCCGCGAAAGCTCTGACACACAGCAGAAAAGTAAAACCCAGCGGCCTAACCTAGATCTAGAAGTGGTGCCCTAGCAAACAATTCTATGTGTGTATAAGGCTAGTGTGGTTTGGATAGGTCCTAAGCAGGATAATTAGTTAAAGTTGTCTATAGTTCATATTTGTTGAGAGTCTGAAAAGGATATTTTAATTGGAATTTAAATATTAATGAATTAGAGTGTATTTTAATTATTTCAGTTTGTTGATCAGTTTTAAGCGCTTAGGATACTGATATTTAAAGTTTAAGTGATATTAGTCAATTTTAGAAAGTTCTAGGTCCTTCTAGGAACTAAGCTAGGGGTCCAAAAAGTCATTATGGGAAATAGGCTAGGTTCAGGTATCCTACCACCTTAGGAAAATACTAGGCCTTAATACGAGTAGTTAGACAGGTAGTACACTGAAATCGGAGTTTTCTAGACTAAGTTATGAATTTTCTAAGTTTCGAGCCATAAATGAACTACGCTTGACCAAAAAGTTGACTTTCTAATCTAGGCCAATTTCTGGAAACCTAAAATTTATAATAAATACTAGACCCTAATAGGAGTCTAATGCTAGTGGGTTTGCCTAATTTGGAATTTTCTACAATTAGTTATGAATTTTCTAAAATCGGGGTAATTAAGGGAATTTTCCAAATTTCCTAATAAAGGGCCTTTTTTATTGTTTTGATCCAAATGAGCTCCAAACTGATTGGAATCACTCTCAAAGGTCAAGGATGACCTGAGAAAGTGTTTCCAAGTGTTCGGAGGAGATTTGAGATTTTTAATTATTTTTAATGATTTATTAGGGGCAAAACGGTAATTTCCACCTATGGTCAAATTAAGGATTAACCTGAAGTCAAACTAGGGAGTCCTATTTATCTAAGGTCAAGGATCAGGTTTTGGTCAGTTTGAGGTATTATGAGTAATTTTCTGACCTAAGATGTATTTATTGTATTTTCCGGAAGGTCTCGGGGCCTTATTTAACCAGTTAATTAGGGTTAGTTAATTAAGAAGTCTAAAGGTTCCTAAAAATTCCTAGAAAATTCCGGGAGGTTTATGATGTCACTAAGTTTAAATGTTGAAGTTTTCGTGTCAATCCGGGATCTATCCTAGCTCCTAGAAAACTTCTAAGTTCGCTAGACGGGTCCTTAATTTTTGTCCTTAGGGTGTCACTACGTTGTAGGAGTTTAAAGTGATGTTTTGTCTAACCCTCAAGGTAATAGATGCATGGGAGTACAAAAATTAAATAAACACACCATGTCCTTAAATCTAGGAGAGCCTAGGCTAAGTGCTCGTAGTGCAGTCCTATACATGCATTCTACAAAAATAAAAAGCCAGACACCTAAAGAACGGATTAGTGAATGATTGGGACTCAACCATTCACTAACCCACTCCCCCATGATTGCTCTTCATATCTAGAACCCATGTTTAAAATTTCATGCAATGGTGGGTCTCCCGGAATTAGGATTTAGTTATAAGTAATTTTAAAATAGTTTCAAAATACTTATAAATATAAATATATATATTTTGGAAAATAGAGTAATTAAAAAGTAAGTCAATTCATAGTACATAAATATAGGGAGATCCACTAGCCACCCAATCGAGGCTTCGATACGATTTAAAAATAGTTTGTATCTTGAAAATAAATATTATATTAATTAAGTAAATAATGATTAAATAATCACATAAAACTCCAAGACAGAAAACTGCCAAAACAGCCAAAACCAGGGGCTGGAAATAGTTTCAAATTAAAATACACATTTTTCTGAAAAGATCGAGGGGTTTTACACAAAAATCCGATGTAAGACGACGAAGATATGAATTTCCGAAGTTTAAATTCAATAAAATAATATTTTAAAACAGTGTAGTTTTGCTGTTTTTGAAATAACAAGAGATACAGACAAAATTTTCATCTGGAAATAGTTTTAAAATATGCAGAATTCAGAGTACATCCAAAACAAGGTGCTGTGCGTCAAAATCGGATTGAAAACGACAAAGTTATGTAATTTCGAAGTTTAGAGGCAATAATTAAATAATTTTAAAATAGCGCAGCTGGCTGTCTTGAAAATAATTGCACACAGACCCAAAAATTCCAAGTAAAACTAATTCCAGAATGTGCAGAATCCAAATACGTTCAAATCAAGGTGCTGTGCGTCGACAGCGGATTTTAAATAAGAAAGATATAATTTTTCGAAGTTTAAAACGATTAAAAAGGTATTTTTAAATAGTTCTAAATAATCATAATCAAAAATAATTGTTAAAATGAAATAGAATAATAATTTAAAATCCCTGAAATTGAAAATGTACTAAAAAAAGTATATATGCATATATAAAATATTAGTAATAACTTAATTATTAGTAATGTTTTAGATAAGTTAACTAATTAAAGTAATTAGGACAATACTTAATTATTGAAAATACAATTTATATATATAAATGTAATAATAATAATAATAATAAGAATAATAATAATAATAACAATAGATACAGAACAGTAAAACATAGTTTAACATATTATGATTATTAATATTTATAATTAAAAATAAATATATTATAATGTAATTATAATAAAAATAATTAAAAATAGTATTTTTTTTAAAAAGTACCTTTTACTGTTTTATTAATAATTAAAATAATATACATTATTTTTATAAAAATACGAACAAAACGAGGTATTGCACGCGAAAATCGGACGAAAAAAGAATTTTCTACGAATTTTTGAAGAAATTAAGGTTTTAAAATAATTTAAAATTCATTTATTTAATTAAATCGGCCGGCGGGCGCCACGCGGCATCCCGGGATTGGATCCCGGGACTTCAGCCAATGATTGCGGTCCCAGCAATCATTGGCGCCAATCATCACGGCGTGATTGCGGCGGCGGTCCACTTATCCAGCTCAGCGACGATCTCGGGCCGTTGGATCGTCCGCGGAAACGGGCGAACGGCCGTGATCGAGTCGCACCAGCACTCCATGCGGCGGGCGGAACTGCGCGGTTCAGACGGGCGGCCAGGATGTCGCCACGTGGCGAGCGGGACCGCGGACTCAAACCTGGCGGTCGATTCAGACCGCGGAGGCGAGCTTGATGGGCAGATCCGAGCCGTTGATCAAGAGATCAACGGTCTGGGATAAGTCCAACTGCATGCGGCGTGATATCCAAACCCTAGGGGTGTTTTTCGGTACGTTCTCGCTCGATACTCAACCAATCAACACGAAATTTTAACCATAGATTCTAGATGCAAAGAGCATTCATGGGGAATACACTCTACAGAAAAATATGCACTATATAGAAAGCTAAATAACTTTGTGTGATCTAACTAGGGTTCGAGATATACCTCAATCCACTTGGTGGATTCGGGCGATCTTGGTCTTGTCGGACTCGTGGAATCCTCAAGAGCAAGTTTCTAGTTGACGTCAAGATCCGAAGTTCGCTCGATCGGCCGGGATTCGCCCTGGAATGCGAAAAGCCTCGGGTTCGCTGGAGGATCGCCGCCGGCGGGGTCTGGACGTCGGGTTTTGGTTCGAAAAAGTGGGGGCAAGTCGTGGGAGAGCTCTCACAAAATCTCAGAGCCTCAGGTGGTCTCTAGATCGGGCAAGAGCAAAAAGATCCTGATTTGATCTAATTTTTTGCTATTTAAGGGGCAAGGGCTCCAGATCTGCGGCCAAGATCGAATCACTAGTTAATTTGGAGGGAAATAGGAGTGATTAGGCCGTGGGTTTGATTTTGAAATTGATTGGAGGCTTAAATTGCAATTAATAGGCCCTTAAATCCACATAAATAAGTTATTATGACCTATCTAAGACTTGGGTTGACCAAGTCAACCATTGACCTGGCCAACAGTCAAGTGGGTCAAGGGGGTGGGGCTCGAGCTCAAGAAACCACGAAAATAAATTCAAAATTGATTTTAGGCCTAAAAGGTCCCAATTGGTCAACTCTGGTTGACTTGGTCAACCGGGTTGACCCACGGTTCAAGCTCAGGCTCGACAGACTCGACTCGACCCACTGAACCAAGTGGGGAGGGCCATAGGGTCTGGCTTGGTCAATTTGACCAAGTCAACTCTTTAGGCCCGAGTCTGGGCAAAATCGAGGTCAACAAATTATTGTCTGATTTCAATTATAAATATGGTAGAAATTGAGTGCCCACAATCAAACATTTAAAATCTAATAGTAGGATTAGATATTAATAATCTCGTGATAACAGTCGAACAATAGAAATTTGGCGATAGTAGCATCGTTGGTAATAGTTAGAAAATACAATAGAGTCTTTTAGCTCACTTAACCCTTAAGCCACCCCTCGGTGGAAAATGTGGCTTTATTTATATCTTTTGGGAGGGTCATTTTAATAAAATTGTCCATAATCCAAAACACTATCGAAATATTCATAATGATCCTCTTGATTATAGATCATTTCTCTAGAATTTGAATGCTTTTAATAATATTAGAATTCAATGACCTTATGCTCATTGGATGCATCTCACAAGTACACAAAATTTGTAGATTATTTGATCTTTCAATGAAAATTCAAAAGTTTCCAAATATACTTCTAGTGCTTGATTAAGATCTATTTGGATCCAAATGGAATCATTTGTGGTGTTGATGAATTTGTCTTGTTCAGACGTTCAACTCGATCGACTATAAGTTCATAACATTTAAAGTGATCTAGATGGTCATAATTTCAATTCCAAAATTTTTCAATTAAAAAATTACCTTGAAATCCATCTTATTCAGGATCGCACGGACAAACGCATTCTTTTGCATGGTCCTCAGCATAACGGGTTATACCGTATTTGCACCACACAACCGAACGCTTCCACCGCTCTTCAAGCCTCCACGTCATCCAACACTCTCTGGCACGCTCGTCTTGGACACCCTCACCATGGACTGCTTCCCATTTTATCAAAATATATTCATAATATCTGTACCTCGTCTCCCTCTCTTGCTTGCATTTCTTGTAATGTGGCAAAGAGCCACAAGCAAAAGTTTAATAAAAGCATGACAGGTTCTTCTAAACCTTTTGAATTGATTCATTCCGACGTTTGGGGTCCTGCCCCTCAGCAATCGTTTCTTGGATTTAAGTATTATGTGGTCTTTATTGACGACTACACACGCTATTCATGGATCTATTTTTTACATTCCAAGAACGAAACACTATCTAAATTCAAGCATCTTTTTGCTCTAATCAAAAATCAATTTCAAACCACTTTCAAAACTTTTAGATCGGATGGTGGCGGAGAATATATTAATAATGATTTTAAAGAATTTCTAACTGCTAATGGGATTAATCATCAAATTAGCTGTCCGCACAGGCCTGAACAGAACGGCCTCGCCGAAAGAAAGCACCACCATCTTCTTGAACTCACGCGAACTCTTTTACATGCTTCCAATCTTCCGAATTCCTTTTGGGCTGAATCTCTTACTACGGCAAATTATTTGATAAATCGGCTTCCGACCAAAGCCTTATCTCTTCACTCACCGCATCAAAAACTGTTTGGACACATTCCCACTTATTCACATCTCCGGACTTTTGGATGTCTTTGCTTCCCGTGGATTCGTCCGCAAGCCCCTCACAAATTAGCTCAACGATCTAACGAATGCATTTTTATCGGATACTCGTCGTCCCACAAAATATACCGATGCTTAGACTTGAACACCAACAAAGTCTACATTTCTCGTCACGTCGTCTTCTATGAGCAACAATTCCCGTTCAAAAATCTCACTACACAAACTAGTACTTCTACTTTGTCTTCTCCTCCACATCTCTTAATTCCCTCATATGCTATCACTACTCAACCATCCAAAAGTTCTCCGCCACCCACCATCTCATCTAGCTCTCATTCTGTTACGCCACATGAGTTCACCACAACGTCTCAAACTTCTCCAGATCGATCCCGTGATTCTTCTAATGCGAATTCTAGTCTCATTCCCATCCAACCTTCGCACCACATGAAGACACGATTGAAATCTGGCATATCTAAACCAAAACAGTTCTATGACCTCATGACTATCCCTGCGGTACCGGACACTCCAACGTTTTATAATCAAGCTGTTAAGCAACCTCACTGGCGTTTGGCTATGTCAAACGAATTCCTTGCCTTACAACGGCAAGGCACTTGGTCACTAGTTCCACCACCCACAAATAAACCAATTTTGGGATGCAAGTGGTTATTTAAAACGAAATTGTTACCTACAGGTCAACTAGACAAACATAAAGCCAGGTTAGTTGCTCAGGGATTCACACAGGAGTTCGGCATCAACTACCATGAAACATTCAGCCTGGTGGCCAAAATGCCCACCATCCGGCTTCTCTTTACGCTCGCTCTCCATCACAATTGGCAAATTCATCAATTAGACGCAGCAAACACATTTCTTCACGGGCAACTCCGAGAAGATATATACATGCGACAACCTCCCGGGTTCGCCGATTCGCAAAATCCAACATATGTTTGTAAACTTCATAAATCCCTCTACGGACTAAAGCAAGCGCCAAGGCAATGGTTTCAAAAACTAACTGAGTTTCTTCAGAACTTCGGATTCAGGTTCAGTCGTTTTGATTCTTCGCTTCTTATTTTTAATAAAAATCAAGTTCAGTTATATTTTCTCATCTATGTGGATGATATTTTACTTACAGGAAACGACGAAACCACAATACAATGCCTTATTGTTCAACTCCATTCTCAGTTCCAACTCAAAGAACTTGGCAACGTTTCTTTGTTTCTTGGAATTCAAGTTCAACGCACAACAACTGGCTACTTCCTTCATCAACAATATTATGTAGAGAATCTTCTCAAAACTTCGGGCTTCACTGATTGCAAATCCGCTCCCACACCGCTGCGAACATCCCGCAATAACAACTCCACCGTGGACACCATTTACACCGACCCACAACTGTATCGCAAGTTAGCTGGCTTGCTACAGTATCTCACCATCACTCGCCCCGACATCGCATTCGCCACCAACTATGTGTGCCAACATATGCATGAACCGAAGACATCTCATTTCAAAGCCCTTAAGAGAATTCTCCGCTACATCAAAGGAACCCCTTCGTTTGGATTACTTATTACTCGTGGTGATCTTCAACTTCGCACATATGTCGACGCCGATTGGGCGGCGGACTCCACTGACCGAAAATCAATTTCCGGTTACTGTACCTTTCTTGGTACAACACTCATAAATTGGTCTGTGAAGAAACAAGCAACTGTTGCCCGTTCATCTACTAAAGTGGATTACCGCTCACTCGCCGCGGCAATTTCAGATGTCCTTTGGCTCCGGCGCCTAGCCTCCGAACTTCAACTTCCACAACATAGCTCTACGATCATTCATTGCGATAACACGTCTGCAATTGCTCTCGCACACAATCCAGTCTTCTACGCCAGAACAAAACACATCGAGATAGACTTTCATTTTATTCGAGAACACCTAGACTCCGGTGCAATCTCTGTCATTCATCTCAACACCACAGATCAGCTTGCCGATTTACTAATCAAACCGCTTCCATCGGCACGATTTATGGATCTTCGTCGCAAATTAACAATTCATCAGATGAATTGTTAATTTGAGGGAGCCTATTAGGATATACATGTAATGCTGGTAGTATCACTTAGGATGTACTGTACCTAGATTTATTTTATCTCTTTTATATCTATATTTGTAAGCTCTGTACGCCTTTTTAGATTGATATAAAAAGAGAATACTTTCTTTCCATTTCTTGTTTCCACTTGTTCTCTTTCTTCCGCCAGCTGGGTTTCACACTTAACATATCTATGAAATGTTGTAGTAGGAAACATTATCAATGAAATATTATTATCTTTGAAGTTTTAGAAGCTTGTTGTGTGTCTTTGTTCCTAGGATTGGGAAATTCTTCAAGCAGATCCAGTTCTTCCGTCGATCCTCCACATCAATTGATATCAGAGCCAGGAGCTTGCGAAGAATTATGAACTACAGAAGAAGGTGAGTTGTCGACGAAGATCAAAGCCAAAGAAAATTGACGCTCGATGACGATCGATACCGAAGGAGATGGACGGTCGAAGAAGAAGAAAACGACTATCATCCGCTCCAACTCCCACTCCAATGGCAAGATCCACCGCCTCACTATCCTCACGAAGAACGGCGCCAAAAAAGAAGAGTGGTTAACAATCATCAACGCCATGAAGCCCTTCGGGTAGCTCAAGTGAATGCATCCTTTGACCGAAGGGATGCTTTATTTTTTGATTTCGATCATTCTATAGAACAAATATGCACGTCTGCAATAAAACTATCATCGGACATCTACCTGCACTCTGATTCCAACCACTACGCATATTGCAATCCTGAGAGCCTACACTCATTTTAGTTCACCCAAACTGGCCGCTACCGCTCCCCACCACTATAGAGCATTCCGTCCTCGGCCCGATCCACTCCAGCTCAAGAAGGATGGATGTAGATGACGTCCCAGATACAAATTCTCTCAGCTACACCAACCTCGTCCGATTGGCCAAACCTCCTCCGCTCCCATCGGACCAACCCGCTCCTGTAAATAATCCAATACCCGTCGCCCACGCTTCATGAGAATGAGCTTCCCTCGAAGCGAAATGCAGCCTATACGTCCCGCCACCGATCCTGCCCCTACGGTCTGCACACAATCAGGGGCGATCAGGAATTCGAATAGCTACTTCTCAAGATCTAATGGGGTTATGCTTATGGGTCATAGCGATGATTATTTTTTAGATTCACAACTTCCGCTAGAATAAACCCACAATTTTGATCCACTTCAGCATGATTCCGCTCCAATAGACACATCTCCGAGTGGGGGATATTTCCCCAATCCTTCTGTCGCTTAAGTCTTCCGTCAGCCAGAACTCCCTAACCCGCATGACGTCATTTCTGATCCATGCATTCAACCGATCGTGGCTGCCAATCCGCCATTACCGCCCGCATAGACAAAGCTCCCAAATGATATTGATGTGTTTGGCAAGACAAAGCCGATCTAACGCCATGCTCACAACCTGCTCAACGTAATGACTAAGGGCAGTTGGGTGTTGATGGTTTCTTTGTTGAGATTGATTTAGTATTTTAGGACAATTACAGGACATCATCAGAGAAGTTGGAGGGGCATACTCTTGGGAAGGCAACATCTCCTGCATCTCCACTATCACGGCAGCCTTCCATTAATGTTATTTCTTTAAATGAGAAGCTATAAAGATTACCTCAAGTTGACATTATTCATCTAGCTCTGCAAAATGATTTCACCGGGTTAATCTTAAGTTGGATATTGGATGAGTACTCAAAAGTTTCATGGTCACTCATCAGCTGTTGTTACAGGACAGTCAATTGATCTTGGCAGTTCATTAGGAAGAGAAGCTGCTACTAGACTTAGTGTTGCAACTGACGCTCTATTAGGTGAACATGAAAAATATATTGGGGATGTGTTTGGTACAATAAGAAATTCTAATAGCTTGGACATCCACCAGCTACCAAGGCACAAAGCTGAGGGTGGCGTTTTAAAGAATTTCACAGGTGTGCAAATGATCGATGTGCAGTCCACAGACAAAGCTTATCAAACGCAACACTCACAAGATGTTTGACGAAATGTCGTTGAAGGTTGGGATCCCAAATTTGTTGGGCTAGAAGATGGAAAACTGATAGCTGTAAAACAACTTTCAAGTCCTTATGAAAAATTTGCAATAAATATTGAGAACAAAATTTTCGACCCAGGAGGATCTCTATCTCCCTCTGGACAACGCAAGCAACTAACAATTGCTGTGTAGCTTGTTGCTAATATCCATCGATGAACCAACCTTTGGACTAGATGCCCGTGCCGCAACGATTATGATGAGAACTGTTAGGAACACAGTTGACACTTGCAGAACATTGGTTTGTACAATTCATCAACCTAGCATTGATATTTTTGAAGCATTTGATGAGCTTTTCCTAATGAAACGTGGTGGAGAGTAGACATATGTAGGTCCACTTGGGCGTAATTCATCTAAACTCATTAGATACTTTGAGGCTGTTAATGGAGTAAGCAAGATAAAGGATGGTTTCCTGCAACATAGATGCTGGAAGTGAAAAAATAGGCTCAAGAAGAAATCTTGCGAGTTAATTTTACTAAAATAAACAAGAATTCTTATCTTTATAGGAGGAACAAAGCCTTGATTAACTTGGGAGGATCGCTATCTCTCTCCGGACGTCGAGACTCGACGAAGTCGAGGTTTTTTGACGCAATAGGAGAATGATGCGATGCATTTTAGTTAGAGTATTCATTAGGAATAGTAGATCAAGTTTTATAGCTGTTTCTATAAAGTTCTCATGTTAGCTTATATATAGAATGTTGTAGTAGGAAATATTATCAATGAAATATTATTATCTTTGAAGCTTTAGAAGCTTGTTGTGTGTCTTTGTTCCCTGGATTGGGAAATCCTTCAAGCAGATCCAGTTCTTTTGCTGATCCCCCACATCAGTTTGATGTCATTTTCTTAAATATTTCTCTAATTGGACATCCTCCCTATGAGCCCCAATAAATCATTTAGGCAATAAGATCTAGAATACTATGTAAGGAAATTTATTATAAGAGGTAAAATTTATTAGTTTATTTTATTATCTTATGTGGTGGAATTTAGACTTATCCACTTATGGATTTTATTTTATTTTAGAAAATTATGGCTCCTCATCTTATTGTAGTTTCCAGATATTGCTTATATAAGGCCTCACATTTTTCAATTAGAGTATGCATTATTGAATTTGTTTGAATCAGTGTGACTAAGGTTTACAATATTTTTTATATTATTAACAAAAAAAAGAGAAACCAATTTATTCTTTTCATCAATTGACTGGAGCAACAAATTGATGATCAAAGTGATAAAATTATTAACAATTATATGAACAAACATCAACTTGTAAGATATATAATATATATCACAATATTATACAATATTAACAATCACCTGTCAATTCGTCAGCTTGATGCCATTATTATTATTTTTCAAATCAAGTTTTACATAATACGAAGGTTCATATCTATTATTTTTTCAACTCAAGGCCAGCATAATCTATTGGACCATACGGAAGGAATAGGTCCGCAAAAAACCCTTTTTTTCTTCTAGGATTGCATCCCATATCTTTGCACAATTGATCATTATACCAAGTGTGAACTGGGGCGATGCAAGATCTATGATAATACTCACTTGAATTGCCAGAATATGTCTTATAGTAATTTTCCCACTCGATTATATTCTTCTCCATGTCTCTTTTGCTTGGCAATATGAAGCCATTGTCAAGGAAGCAAGCTAACCACCTCGCTCTCATCTCTGAAGTGTAGAGGTTTGATGGGTTCTCAGAATAACCAATGATAGTCATTTGTGGAATTTGTGGATGTATGCACTCTCTAAATGAAAGTTAGCTCATTATGTAAGTACTATGATATATAAGTTATAATTAGTGAATACTCTTATGTTGACTTCAAATAGTTGAGATGAAGCTAATGGTGATAATTATGAGTACCTATAGAGAGGAACTATTGTATCTTCTGTGCCAACCACTATCTTTTGGAACCAAGGAGAAATAAACATATTTTTGAGTTTTTGATCACCCTTGTACCCAGTGGCATAGATTACTACATCAGCATTTATTGGGGTGGCATCACCTTCAATGAGGACACCATTCTTAATGAATTCAAAAGTCTTACTAGGTTTTAGGATGATGCTTCCTTCTTCTACTTTGTCATAAAAGTGTTCTGGTAATATACAAAACAAACCAGCAGCTACTCCTTGGAAGAAACTATGCTTTGGTATCATGTCATACTTCTTCATCGGTATTGTTTTCCTTAAGTAGCTCTCTGTAAACTTTGAGAAGATCCACCTCTAAAATTGAAAGAATTTTTTTTTTAAAACTTACTCATACATATATAAGAGATAAATTTGGTAGATATTGGTGAGAAAATCAGCAAGTTAAAAGTATACCAAAGGTGAAAGGATTGTGGCTAAGAGGCTTAATATGAGTCCTTCTCCTGGCTTGTGTATCAACAATTCTGAGAAACGATTTAAATACATGTAACTTATGGGGATGCCCCATACTTTCATTTGGGATACATTCCATCTTTTTGTTCGAACTATCATAGTACAAGGGTATTTTGGTCCTGTTAATAAGCATTGAGATAATTTTCTTTAGATTTTCAAGATTGTACTTTTTTAATCATAGTACATATAATATTAATATGATATGAACATGATCTTAGATTGATGGAAATTTTTTTTTTTGTTTATTTTACTCATCTCATTTCACCCACTTATATTCTTATATTAGTTCAATTTTAAAACCCTTTATGATTCTTTTTTTTTATATATATATGTTCATATAATTTACTTGTAGTTGTATAAATGAATGAAGATCAGAAGATGAGTGTGGACTATGGTTTCATATGCCACCTTCTCTTTTGTAGCAAGTAAATTTCATATTGTAAGTTTACCCTATCTTATGTTGTATTTTTAGTTGTGCTTGCTTTAAATCTATTGTTCTTGATATTATTCTCTCTCGAAGTACAATGCTCATGACATCAAAGGAAACTAAATTTAGTTGTTAAACAAAGCATGTAAGGTTTCTTTTTCTTTTATATTTCCTATGACCTTCTCCCTCCCTAACCCTTCTTTTCCTAAGCATTTTTCTCCTCATTATTTTCCCTTTTTTTTGTTTTTTTTCCTCCGATGCTATGGCATATGCTATATGAAATTCCAAAAAATTTTAATTATATGATATTATGTGAACAATAGAAGGAAAAAAAAGAAAAAGAAATAGGCAAATAATTACCATTAATATTAGCACATTCAGCAGCTATGTCCACTGCTGATTTATGATATCCTATAATGATGACTCGCTTTCCTTTCACCAATTCAGCAACAGCTGTGCTATTCATATTAGAGTAATCCATAGAATGAATCACCTTACCATTAAAGACATCCGAACCTTTATTTTTTGAAAAAGTTGGTATATTTGGCAGTCCACTGAACCGTCCGATGCAGAGAATTACAAAATCTATTATATGCACCTGATTTAAAAAAAGGCATAATTTCAAAAAATAAAAATAAAAATAAAAAGTGATAATTACTGCCCTTTTAAGACACTCTAAAGAATATTAAACTAAAACATAGAAATGAAAGATAATGTATAAATGAATGAGTAAAGTTTTGCCTTTAATTCTTTTTTATCCTATTTTTATTTGCATGTCATTTCCCATGATTATAATAATCATAAAAAAATTAATTAATTATTTATTTTATAATGGTTCTATTATATGTGATATAACATATTAATAAATTTATTAATTTATATTATGATCATGTGATCCTTTGCTTTGACCATCCTTTTGAGATATAATTATATTTTCATAACAAAGAAGCTTACATAATTATTGACCACTTATTATTATTGTTACATTAATTAGAAATCAAAATTATATCAAAATATATTAATATAATTTATATCAAGTTCATAAGACAAAATATTCAAATTAGAAGATATTTAAACAAATAAAAACATAAAACCATTGAAAAAATTTTGTATTATCATAATTTTAAAAAATATCATAATTTTTTTTAATAACTCATAAAAATTTATCTTAACTACTATAATTCAAATTACATAAAAATATCTCAAAAAAATTGGGTCCATGTAAATCCTTGATGAAACTTTTGGTCAAGATAACTCCACATCTTATCGGTTGCTTTAAAATTGGTGCAGTAAAAATATTTAATTACTCATCACTTACACTAATCTCAAAGCAAATTCAACCGTTTTAGATATCGTGACAAAAGATTTTCCATTTGATTCATGTTAATTACCTCTACAGCTCCGTCTTTCTCTCGCCTCACTGTAACATGCCACACCCCTCGCCGCCCGCCATCAAAGGCGTCGCCGGTCCCACCCCACAGATCCCACGCCTCCATCTCCTCCTCCGCTACACCAACATACTCTATCCCCTCCACCTTCTCTCCAAACCTCACATGTCTTATAAGATCAAATCGTTCAGCATAGGATTCTAAATACTCGAGCACCTGCTTACTATCAGGACAAACCTCCGTCGCCTTCTCCGGCCATGGAAAGTCGGAGAATTGATAATCCCATCTTGCCGACTGTAGCCGAGTTGACGCCGGCGTGCTCTTCCATAAGCCGCCGATGCTCCGATCGGCCTCGAAGACCACCGGCTGGAATCCTCTCTCCAGCAAGTATTTGCACGCGGCCAGGCCGCTTATGCCGGCCCCGATGATGCAGACCCTCCTCTTCTTCTCCATGGCTGCTAATCTCTGTTAAGAGCTTTGGCCACGATTTGGTTAAGAGGCCGAGGATAGCTATTTCAGTGAATGTAACATTGTAATGACGATTGGATTGATGCTTTGTGGTTCACTTTTTTTTTTTTTAATTTAATTATCATAAAATTGACATTTTAGTGGGGATTGAAGACTTTTTGGCACTCTTCATAAAAATAATTATGAAATGATGCGGTTGTAATTTTTATAAAATTAGTCTTAAAATTATTGTGTGAAAAGTAATTTAAATTTTATTTGGAATAAATTCTTTATTTCTTGCAAAGTAATTTTTTATTATAATTTTTTTTTTAAATTGGAATTCTTTGTACTATAAAAATGCTTTAAAAAATTATAAGAAAGATAACTTAAATAAAACATTAGTAACTCTGATTGCAAAAAATATTTTTTTCATCATAGAAATTTCTTAATTACAGTTAAAAAAAAAATCAGGAGTTCACACTTTACTGTGCTGAAAGAGAATTTAAGCAATGGTCTACCACCGTTTTAATATGCTAACTGTACCTTTTCTAGAGCCGTCGGGTTGAGTTTTCTAGATTTCCCGAATGATAGATTCGTATGGAACGCAAGTTTTATTGTTATATTGGATAGTTCAAGAAAACCACTAGGAAACGCATGCTTGCATATTTAAGGAGGAGCATAATGTGCCATGTTCTTTCAATGCTTAGTAGACATAGCATAGCAGCGGTCCATATGGTTAATGTGCTGTATTCACTTTGGTGCAAAGCTCCTAAATTAACATAATCAAATTATTAGCCATTTCTAAGACGACTTAAAGAAATTCTTTGTTTCTGACATAAATACTAGCGATATACATACTTTGTTGGTTGAACTTGGTACATCGAGCACTCATGAAATGTGAGGGATAGGGGTGTAAGTGAGTCAGGCCGACTTATGAGCCAGCTCATGCTTGGCTCGATAAATGGCTCGTGAGTCAGGCCTGATGAGCTAACATGCCAAGCTTAAGCCAAGCCTGTGTTGAGTCGTTAGCTTGCGAGCTGGGTGTTTAAAAAATATTAATATAAAATGTACTTAAATATTAGCATTTAAGATTTTAAGTTAACCTTGTAAAAATGTTTGAAATATATATCCTCCTAATATTAATGATTCTTTATTATTTTTCTTTAGTTTTCATTCATTTTACATTATAATCATAATAATGAAATTCTCATAACATTTTCTCCTCTATCAAAGTTGTGAGTCGGCTCGAACTCGTAGAATAAAGCCTCAAGCTCGGCTCAGCTCGAACTCAATTAATTAATTAAGCTCAAGCTCAAGCCAGAGGTGACTCGAGCTTATCTCGACTCATTTACCCCCCTTTTGAGGGATAGCATTAACTTCTCAAAAAAGTAATTTTAAGATGCTATAGAAGAATAAATTTTTTCTAAGATTGAGATAACATATACAAAATTTGTAGTATCAAAGTCATTTTCTTGAACTATGCTAACTTCAATGCCACGCTTTGTGTTGTTGGTATGCAGCATGCCTAGTTCCTTTTATTATAGTTGTACAAAATTGAATTACACAGGCATTTGTT
>CM039725.1:32989844-33039235 GCA_022539455.1 Dendrobium nobile
CTAAAAAAAAATTTTTCTCAACAAAATTTTTGATAATTGTCTTAAAAACAAAGCCGTAAGAAAGGTATCCTAAACAGACACTTATTTTGTTATAGAATCAATTTTTTAGAAAAAAAATAAATATAAATAAAAACAATTTAAAAAAGACATTTTATTAGAATTTATGCATTTGAAAAATTATGTATATTATTAGATGACTATGTATATATAAAAGATTTTTGTACCATAAGGCTGCTTAGAAAGCAGTAAGAAACCCATCCCAATTGAAGCCCAACTTTTTATTGTTTTCTAAATTTGTTTTCTAGTAGTATAAATATTTCTTGAATCAGAAATTTTTGTGCTAGAAATTAGATTTTAAAAACAGTAAAAAAGTCATTCCAAATAAAGCCTAAAGCTCGATTTCAACTTAAATTGAATAATACAAATAATAACAATTAAAAAATTCGGATCAAATTCGAGCTTGCTCGAAGCCAACTAGAAAATAAATAAACCAACCTCAATAATATAAAGCTAAGCTCCACTCAGATCATTAACAACCCTAAGATTTAGACCATAGTTAATATATAATTAATTAAGGGTTGGATAACCTTGCTTTGTTGTAATTTCAACAATCTAATGATTAATTTGCAAAGTTAATATGAGTATTCAATTTCACAAATCAATAGAATACTATGAAGTTATTTATATTTACAGAATGATTAAAAATAAAATTGTAATTATCTTAGTGAATAATTGGCTAATCCGCGGGGCTAACGCATTGATTGTTGACACTTAGTGAGTAGATAAGTAGGGTGCTCTCACACCTAACATGTCGTGCTTTACGGAGCAGAATTCCTGAGTCAGCACGCATTGGAGATTATTTGATGGTATTTTGATTTTGATTCTACCTTAGCTTATGAATACTCGGCTCATTAAAACTTACCCATAACCAAATACACCACCCACCCAATTTCACAATAATATTCAATTACCTACACCCACCTAATAATAATATACTAACATATATTCAAATCAATATCATCATCCCCATTTCCCAAAAACCCCTTCACCCTCACCCCCCCATCAAACCTCTCCTTCTCAACCACACCAATACCAAACCCCTTCTCCCCCCCCCACCCCACTCCCATACCCCACCCTTAAATAACTCCCCCCTCCACCCCCCAAATCCTAAAACCCTCCCCACTATCCCATACCAATCTTAAAACCATAAAACCCCCACCCAAAAACCCAACCCCAACCCCAATATCCCCCAAATCCTCACCAAAAATACCTCAAAAACTCATCATTCCTTTCTCTATTTCATCTCCCCCTTACTCTCTCTCATTCATATCTCCTTCTCACTTTCTATCTTCCACCCATTCTCTCTCTCCACCCCACCATCCCCAACAACCCAAACCCCAAACCCCCCCAAAACAACACAACCTTAATTCCACCACCAAAACCCCACACACACCCCACAAAACCCAAACCAACCTTCCACCCCCCACCCCCCACAAACCACCAACCCCAAAAACCACACAAACCCACCCAACAAAAAAAAATAACACCCCCCCTAACCCCCACCAAAACAACCCAACCCCCAACAATATGCTATGCAAAATATGCCAATGATTTATGTATTGGCATTATCCATTAAATGTCACACGATGGCACAATGAACCACACCACAATTTATTATTTTTTTGAATGGTCATTTCATTTATTATCACATATTCATAGGCCTAAGAAAGGGCCTACCGTGGTCTTTTGCATAAGTTTTTTATAATATATAGTTCAGAGAGGGTTTAAATTCAGAGCTGCTGTTCCATAATTCAAATCTATAGCTTTTTGGTTAAAATGGAGGCACCCTAACCATTGCTCTTTGGACAACCTTTATAAATATGCAATTTTCAAGCCTAAAGAATATTTGAATGATATCTTGCTATGGCTTATGATTCTTTTTCATTTTTTTAGAAGTGTGACTAATAGCATGACTTATTATGACATGAGTTTGGCTGCTATCTAGGTTTTCAAATGGGTGATTACCTTAGATTCTAAGCTATGCTTGAAAAATAAAGTGCACGAAATACTTTATTGTGCAAAGGTATATTTGTTTTAATCACTAACAAATTGGGTTTTTTTTATCATTTTTGGGGGTTGAGATGGGGAGGTAGGAGGGGTGAGTAGTCATTTACTATTGCAGTGTTCATAGGGTTTAATTGATGTAGAACGAAGATGCAAAGGATGAATTGCTTAAAGGAATTTGCATGCTTAATATTTCGAGAACAATAATAAATAAAATTTATGTCAATTTTAACGCTAAGATAAAACAATAAGACGATAAAACAAGCTTAGGCTAAATCACATGCCTAGGAGTTAAGATCGTAAAACAATCAATTAATCTAACATTGTGTAGGTGGTTGGGTTCCAACAAAAAATCCCTAAACTAACAATGAGTTTAGTCACTAAGAGATGCCCCTCACTTAACTCTTCCAACTTTTATGCTTTAGTGAAGAGAATGACAAGAACCTTTATGAATCACTTATAAACCACAATTGAGTAGCGACTAAGAGATTAAAAGATTGGAGGAGAGTTTATTCAAATAATCGGAATATACGAAGTTCCGGTGGCTGTAGGGAGCCTTGGAAGGAAGTAGGTGTCATCCATGAACCTTCTTGAAGGCGTGGTCAACAATCTAAAACGTCCGGACAACGTTTGAAGACCATTCAATTGGTTGGACAGCAAGAAACAGGTGCAGATTTTTCCTGGACAGCAAACTGCACTGTTGGAAATAACTTGGACAGCTCCTATGTGGTCTTGGGTGCTTTGCACCCTAGCATATGGCCTTCCGTGATATAGATCAACAGGTTCCTTCTGCTAGAAACAAAAGACTGGCAGCAATAATATCAGGAGAGCATGGAGAAGTCGTGGGAAAATGCTTGGGAATGGCGGCTAGAGGTGGGATAGGCTTGGGAAGGGGAATTGGGAAGGCTGTTGGGAGGATTCAATGGATTAGGGAGAGAAGAAGGGGCGGCAGGTGTTGGAGAGAGGGAACAAAATTCTGAAACTCTCGTTCAGATTTTGTTTAAGAGAGCATTGAGGACTTTCAAGTTTGAAATTTGAATTTTAGGAGGATTAGGTGGGAAGTTGATTGAGGATCTTAATTAATTGTTTCCTGATTGGATACCAATTGATTAGAGTTGGAGGGAAACTTTAATTTGAAATTCAAATTAATTCCAAATGGTGGCTTGATTGGGGCGGCAGCCAAGGGAGGTTTAATGGGGACTTAATATAGGTCTAGGTGGCGAATTGGAGAGAGAAAGGGGCTAGAGAGGAGGCCGACCACATAGGATGAAGTTTGAGGTGTTTTCATTTAATTCGTGGGCCCGGGAAGGATTTAATTGAGGATTGCCATTAAATCTGAAATTGCTTTCAGATTTTAATAGGATTATGAAGTTTCCTAACGTACATTATTAATAGGGAGAGTTTTAGAATTCAAATTTGAATCTAAGTGAATAACTTTCCGAATTAATGAGGACACAAATTAGGAAAGTAATTAAGGATGATTTTGAAATTTGAAATTCAAAATCATTGGGTGGTGGATTGATGGACGGTGGCTTGTAGAGCTTGGGGAGGCCGACGGTTGGGGGAGGGTTTATGGGCGGTGGCCAGCGGCTTGGGTGGCCCAAGGAGGCCGACAGCAAGGGGATATTGGGGAGGGGAAAATTAATGCCAGGAGAAATAAGAGAAAGACTTGGAAAATCAAGGAAGCTACAAACCTCAAGTATCTCCTCCTCAAGAACTCAAAAAGAGATCTTGGGAATCTCAGAACTCACAAAGAGATCCTTCTCACCTCATGAACTCACTAAGAGATCAAACAAGTAGAATAAACTTTCATTAACAAATCATCCTCCTTTAATACAAGAAAGCTAGCCTATAAATAGGCCTCATGAAAAGAAAAATAGCAAAGACTAAAATGCCCTTCTCGCTACAACACAACTTGATCACTCCTAAGGGTAAAATGAAAAAAATAGTAATATAAGATAAATTAATACATAAGAAATAAAATAAAATAAAATAAACTTTATATCACAGTCGTTGATCTTTTGATGTCTTCATAATTAATTTTAGAGCTGTTGTTCCATGATTCAAACCTATAGCTTTTGGGTTAAAATGGAGGCAACCTAACCATTGTTGTTTGTCCGACCTTTATAAATATGAAAATTTCAAACCTAAAGAGTATTTAAATGATATCTTGCTATGGCTTATGATTCTTTTTCATTTTTTTAGAGGTGTGCCTAATAGCATGACTTATTATGACATAATGTGTAGAACTACGTAGGGATGCAGTGATTTTTGAAAGGTTTTGCACAACTTTTGATTAGAAAATAACGAAGAAAACTACGAGCATTTAAAACAACGGAATAAAATATAAGAGGGGTCATGCCCGCTTAGGCTAAGTCACATAACCAAAGATTTGAAACTTCAAAATAAATTAGACAATAACATCATGCCAAAATAGGAGTTTCAACAAAAATTCCTAGTCTAACAATAAGAGCTAGAAACAAAGAGGTACACTCAAATTCTTACGTTTACTAAGCTTAGCAGAAGTAGGTGGAGGCGTCCTTCGTGACTACAATCAATTCACAATAAAGGTTAGGCTTAAGAAGTACAAGAGGAAGAGTAGAAAACCTTCGTCAAGGATCGACGACGATCCTTCTCTAACTGCTCTTCAATAGCTTCCACTAAAGTATCCAAGATGCGTTTGATGTAATCTTCCACCGTATGATCAATCCTCGTGTTAACATCGAAGAAGGTTGAACGGAGAATGTGCGCGAAGCCGTGTTCGTCGTATTCAAGTCCGAAATCAGTGTCGGGTTCGGCCATTCATTGATGCTTAACGATGATGTCTTTCCCAAGGATTGCTAGTGCTCTTGAAGTTTGTTGAAGAGAAAGAAGTTCCTCTTCAACTCGAAGTAAGAATGAGGCACGGAGAAATTTTCCTCCCAAAACCTGAAATAAAATTCAGATCTTGAAATTAGAAGATGGGAAATCAGGAGGGAAATTTTAATTCCTAAATTCCGGTGGAGAATTAATGAGAGAGATTGGAGAGAGAGAGGGGGCCGGCAACATCATGGGGATGGGGAGGGGATTATTTCCCAAATCAAATATTTGGTTTTAAGAAATAAATTCGGAGCAAGGAGATTTAATAAAATTCGGCCAAGGAGGAGTGGGGGAGATTTGGAAATCATTCCAAGGGATACTTTTGGAAACAAATCCTGAATCCTCCTAATAGGGGCCAGCGGCTATAGGAGAGAGGGAGGAGATTTGGGGGAGTTAAAAGAAGCTTCCTAATTTAAATTCATGTGATAGAAAAGATTTAATTAAATCATTTGTCATTTAAAATTCAAATATAAGCTAATTAAGGAGCATTCAAAAAATAGACTTAGTAAATTAAGAATGATTTTGAATTTCAAATCAATTGAATTTGAAATTCAAATAAATCTAAATTTGACTCCATCTAAATTAGGAAATGAGGGGGGGGGGGGGGGGGGGGGGGGGGCGCACGGCTTAGGTGGGAAGCCAGCGGGTGATGGGGTGAGCCGCAGGTTGAGTGGGGGAAACGGGTATGGTGAAAGCCGACGGCTAAGTGGAGGGGGAGGAAGAGAAAAAAGGTAGGGGATGGAACCAAGAATCCGACTTATCTAGGTTGGTAGGTATTGTACAAATCTCCCTCTCGTGGGGATTCCACTCCAACTCTCAAACTCTCTTTAGAACTCCAACAAGAAAATGAAATTCTGAAATAATCATTCATTAATTTTAAAAGAGAAAAAGGAGGGCTATATAAAGCCTCATACAAAGGACTCAAAGACAAAAGACCCAATGCCCCTTGGGCTTACATACGACATCCCTTAATAGAAGGGTACAACGGGAAATGAAATAAAATAAAACAAATACAACGATAACATAAATAAAAAATATATAAAATAAATCAAAAGTACAACGACTCGGTCGTGGCCGTAGATCAGCGGCCACACCTCTGATAAACCTTCAATGATCTGATGTCCCCATCACATGAGTTTGTTTGCTATGTAGGTTTTCAAATGGGTGATTTCCTTAGATGCTAAACTATGCTTGAAAAAAAAAGGTACAAAAAATATTTTGTGGTGCAAAGGTATATTTGTTTTAATCACTAATGGGTTTTTTTATCATTGTTGGGGGTTGAGATGGAGGAGTTAGGAGGGGTGAGTAGTCATTTACTATTGCAGTGTTCAGTATGATACGGGGATCATATCAAGTAGATGGTTCATTAGATTGCAGTTATCTTAATTTTAGCATAATATTGTGAAGTTATCGAAGGAATTGAATCCATTGAGATTTTAATGGTATAATTTGTTGATCAAGATTGCCAATTTTGATGATTTCTAGATCACACCATTAAGATTGAAGTCAAGTTAGCTAGAGTTTGCAGGTTGCTCAAATACATGCTGAATAAAATCATGATGCTGGAAATGTGAACCATTGGATAGCAATTAAGAGACAACAGGTTTTTTTTTTTTTTTTTTTTGAATTGAAATAAAAGTTGCGTGTTTTGTTGTGTTTGCTTAAGAATGATAGGCTTTTATATGATTTGCTAAGATTATTTAGGATAATATGGAATTGGATTTAAATTTAATTCTTGCATTATTGACTTATTATATGCTTGATTCCTCCAATGGAATTGACTAAACTTTCTACCAAAACCCTCTCTTTTCTTCTTCTTTCCCTATCCTTTAGTAGTTAGCCTCCCCAACATGTTAAGTTGATAGCTTGAGCATTGTGCCTTTTGCAGTTCCCAAAGCGGTCGGCCGCCCCCCACTTGTAGCTTATGTTATCAATTATTGGTGTTATCTAGCCTCTGTCCGACGTCTACTTTTTGTCACAACCTCCTTTTGCTATCCTAGATCTAGCCTACATGTGTAGAGAAGAGAAAATGACTTTCGAGTTTATACGGTCAATGGAAAGGAGTGAGGGAAGGTTTAATTGACTCATGCAGGGTTCTTTTTCTACTTTAAACTATTCCTTAAAACCAAAATTTATTGTCATATGAAAAATGCCCTAGTTCACTATCTAATTGATCTCTATTCTTTAAACCAAACCTTGTATTTAGTCATATGAAAGATGCCCTTGTTTACTATCTAGCTAGTATGTGGGATTCATAATTGTTTATTGACACACATTATTATAAACCTGCATTTAGCTGGTCCAAGTATAGTTTGAATTCAGATTTTTGGTTTAGTTATTTTACTTTTATATTGCAAAAACAAAATAGAATACATCAACATTCAACAACCTGTATTTATTAAGTTTGAATCTTGGCTTTTTAATAAGCTTTGTAATTCAATTCATAGAAATGGATGGAAGAGATGAATTTCATGTTCTATCCTTTTAAGTGCTCATAGAGACTATATGTTTTCTTGCAATTTGGAATTATTCAAAGAACCCCAATATCACCAGGCTAGATCATTTGAAGTTCCTTGCACGCTTATTTGCACTAGCTTTTTAGACCCTACCTTACTATTGTGATATTGTCCATCATGGCTTGCTTTCCCCATTATCCATCACTATCATCACCCTAGTTTTTTTCCCCACTTCCTCATGCTTCTATACTTTGTCGTGCTAGCTTTCCCCATTTGTTATAACAGTTCTATGCTTGTCTAACCAATGTTGCAGTTATACTTTCTGTGATCCCTCCCAAATCTCTCGTTGTTGCCTTGTCCATTAATAATGGGTACTTATAATGTATCTGTGGCTATTTAATTGCCTATGTTTCTCAGTTTTTTCATACAGCTATCTTATCTTATTTTTAATTTTTTTGAACAGGCAATTTGTTTGTTCATGTTTTCTTTTGGGACTCAAAAATCTTTTGTGATAACTCATCTTATTGTTGTTTTCCCAATTATGTCGTTGAATTATCATGTTATTCAATTGCCACACTATTTTTGCTTATTGTGAGGCTCCATTGATGCATTTTGCAGTATGCTATCTCTTTTCATTTCTCCATTTTCCATCTCAAACACAAGCTTTTAACATCCAACTCTGATCCTCCAACTTATGTTCTTCCCAACCTTTTCATTTCATGGCAGCTTTTAACATTATTTACTTGTAGTTTAGATTGAGGATGCCTAAACCTTTTACTAGTGTTTGATCTCACTTCCCTAATACCCTTTCAAATATCATATTCTGTGCTCTGTATTTTTTCTGCTAATTTTCATATTTTCTTTATTTCCCCTCAAGTGGTCTATCTTCATATGTAATCTTATACCTCAACTGATAGCTTGCTTATAACTATGCTATCTTCAAATTTTCTACACTATGGTAAACACTGGAGATATATACTGCATTTTATTGCAATATTTCATGTACACAACTTTGTTCTTCTTTCCAAGAATTTTCATTTATTGTTGTGTTATATTTGAAATCATGTTGTTGTTGTTGTTGTTTTTAACACAATGGAGAAAAATGATTCATGTAGCCAACCCCACGTAGTGTGGGATAAAGGTTTGATGTTGTTATTTTCGTCGTCGTGTTATATTTGAAATCACTAATCAGATTTCTCATATTGTTGACCCCTATACCTCAAACCACGTGCGAACAGACCAAACTGGTGAGTAAAGAGATACGCGCCTTGGCGCCACATGTCATTTGAAGGATCAAACGGCCTCTGATTGCCAAATGAATGGCGTCATTGCGATCAGGATGTTGAATTCCGCTGGGTCGAGGCCCCTCGCAATTGAATCGAACGAGATCGGTCAAAAGGGATGAATGACACCCGAAATTAAAGCGCGAGGCAAACCAAACGATGTCCAATTGACAAACGGACAGCGCCATTGCGTCCGGAACATCATCGCCATTAAAAATCTATATTTTGTTTTATCAAATTGGATCGTTTGATGTGGTGTCGTAAATTTCAAAGGGCGATCCAAATATGATGCAAAAGGCACGCGTTACGAGGGAAATTTGCCTCTTCGGAGACGACATGACGTCCGATCATGAAACAGACAGCTCCATTGCGTCCGAAACGTCATTTCCATTAAGAGTCTACATTTTATTTCATCAAATTGGATCGTTTAATGTGGTGTCGCAAATTTTAAAGACGATCCAAATATGATGCGAAAGCGCGCATATCAAAGAAATTTGCCTCTATAGAGACTAAACGACGTCGGATCGACAAACGGATAGCGCCATTGCGTCCTGAACGTCGTCGGAATTAAGTGTCTAAATTTTATTTGATGAAATTGGATCATTTAAGGCAGCGTCGTAAATTTCAAAGGTGATTCAAATATGATGTGAAGGCATGCGCTACGAGGAAAATGAGGCCTCGGCGATGCTCAAACGAAGTTCGATCGACAAACGAACCGCGTCGTTGAGTCCGGAACGTCGTCGGCATTAAGTGTCTATATTTTTTTTTGTTCAAGTTGGACCGTTTGATGTGGTGTCGCAAATTTCAAAGGCGGTCTAAATATGATATGAAAGCATGCGTTACGAGGGAATTAGCCTCGTCAGAGACGACATGATGTCCGATTGCAAAACGGACAACGCCATTACGTCCGGAATGTTGTTAACCTCGAGAAACTGCATTTTTTTTATTCAATTTGAAGCATCCTTATGTGTGACACGAATTTCGAGACAACAAGCATTTCGAAGAAATTAAGCCTCGTCGTCGCCCAAACGACGTCCAATCTCGAAACGGACTGTGTTATTGCGATCGGGACATCGAGAATACTCTAATTGCACTATTAATTTGGCTAATTCTGATGTTCGACGAATTCGACACGCTTAACGAGGCAAAATACAAAAAATGAGGAAATTGCACACAAATCTAGGCGACCTTTGACCTAATTAAGACATCTTGGCTGTTTTGAATTAATTCAACATTGAGCAAGCACTGATATGGATTTTGATTTTTAAAATATTTAGTAAAACCAGATGTCATATTGAGGAAAGAGGGTTAAATCCATTAATGAGCATTAAAAATTTTTCCTCGTTCTCTCTGTCGCTACTGGCTTGAATGTACGAGTTTTTCCGTCAAAATGAAATTGAGAGGAAATGCCTGGCCTCCTCTCAGTCGTTTCTCTTCATTAAAATGAAATAAACGATGTCTTCTTGGTGCTGGCTACATTGAACCAATCGCTCTATCCGTTCCCTGCTCTCAACCCGTCTCCAAGCTCTCGCTTCTCCTACAAATCTATTTTCTCTTTTCTAACCCGTCAATCTCTTCCGACTGAGCTCCACGAAGCCTTCAAGTTGTAAAAGCCATAATCCCACACCTATCCTCCTCCAGTAATCACCCGTCTACGTTAAGACTTCTTGGCCAGAACCTCCAAGCTAGTTCATCAACCTCCTGTGAAAACTACAAGCTCCCACGGCAATCTGTCAAACTCACGCCGAAGCTGCTTGTCGTCTCTTCCACATACAGCTCACGATCACCACCCTTCCACCCGTCTAAGCAGAGAAGCTGTTTGTTCAGTGTTTTATAGGTCGTTGATCTACTGCAGCTCACACAGGTGGAAGTGATTCAAAAAAAAAAGTTACAAAAAAAGGAGAAGAAAAGAAAGTCATAAAAAAAGGAAAGAGAAAAAAAAATGTTTTGTGTTTTGTGCATCTCGCCGACTCTACAACCCCGCGAAGGTATGAATTTCCAACTCAGATTCTTGTTTTGTTGTTCGCAGCGGACCGGAAAACCGCCTATGCACGCCTTTGTTGCGCGTGGTGGGATGGAACGCCTGTTCGATGCTTACGACGAAGCGGGCAATCACGAAAACCCTACTTCAATGTTCGTGGCAAATCGGAGAACCGTCCTATGCACGCCTTTGTTGGTCGTGGTAGGATGGAACCCCGGTGCGACACGTGTGGCGAAGCGGGGTCACTCATAAGTACCCCCGAGCGGGGGGAAAGCAAACTGTCTTTAAAAAAAAATGCTTTTAAAATAATAAAATATTTTTTAAAACCCCATGCACGCCTTTGTTGGCTGTGGTGGGAGAAAAAAACAAAAAAAAAAACCGCCGCGGTGTCTCACCAACACCAACCTGCACGTCTTTGTTGACATGACGGGTAAGCGGCCTCTTGATTTTTTCCCCTAAACGGGGGAGACGTCGAGAGGCTGCCGAAATTTTGTCTGAAAAAGACAAGGACTTGGACAGAAGTTGGACATATTGGACTTGAACTTGTGGACCTAATAAAAAAAACTAATTTTGAATTTAATAAAACATAAAATTGAAATGAGCTCATACTTTAATATGACTTGAACAATTTGAATAAAAATTTTAATGAAGGGGAACAAGACTCATGATTGCAATAAATGGGACTTAATTGAATATTAAATGATGCCATTCAAAATTAAATGAAGTTGAGTATAAGAGAAAAGAATGTTGAATTGAACTTCATATAAGAATGATAATTGCAATCAAATATCAATTGATCAAAATGATGAATTTATAAGAGATTTGTGATCTCTACAAGCATTGAATGATAAGTCTCAATCATAATTATTCAAGTAAGGAGCAATTGAACAAATGCAAAAGATGTCAATCTTGAACATGAGTTGAACATTATCATGTGGAGTTTGAAATATTTGAACAAACAACTCTCTTACAACATGCTTATGAGTAGAAGGCAAAGATGTGTGACAAAGGCAATGACACTCCAATCAGTACGCTCATAATCAAATGAAGGATTTATGTGAAATTGTCATGCATATTGCAAACAATATTTAGAAACAAAGAGTTCATAATTATAACATGTCTACAAGCAATGAACAATCACAAGGATATGTGATATAGTCACAAGAAGAGACACAAGGATATTCCATTGAATATTATAGCTCATATGCAATGTGACTTACAAGTAATGACGAAACTCAAGCATTTGAGTGATTCAAAATAATTGTCATGGTTACAAAGACATATATACACTAATCTTCTTGCAAGCAACAAGAAGATTATAACAAAGGGCAATAAGCAACTACAAATAATGATTCTAATCAAACAAATGTCAACCATGCAAATAGAGGTACAAGGGCTTATGGGCTTTAATGTAATTTGCTTGAAGTGATTGCATTCAAATGAACTTCATGCAAGCAATATAAAGTGAGCACAAGGATTTGTGATAGAAGGATCTATTTGATTAAATAGACAGCTAAAGTGAGTGAATAGGGATGAAGAAATACAATGACATCTCCACCACCAGCAATGATTCAATGCAAGAAAATACATCGACGGAGATCTGCAACACACAAAAGTCTATGAATACATATTTGAGCACCATCTGTAGGTAGATGAGAAAAGACTTCAATAAATGCAGTATCCTGAAGTCAATTTCAGTTTGTGAAGGAAGATATCTACTTAACTACATGCAGTAGTAGCGGGTGCACTAAAAAAGATCAGATACCACAACAAAATGCATGGAGGATACGACAAGTGCAAGCTCTTACGACCCAAGGCAGGAGATTAGTTAGTGCACTACAATCCACCCGCAGAAAGGAACGAGTAGTGCACGACAGTCTACCTGTACGAAGTAGCAAACAACTCTATTCAGAAGTTGCTACGCCACACCACCGGATCTGCAACACTCATACAAGCAGACAGAAGACGTCCTCAAACTACAACGCCACACCATCGGATCTGCAACATTCATGCAAGCGGACAGAAGGCACAAGCACTTTCAAAGTACCCCTGCACGTGCACCGTAGATTGTATACACATATGTACACTAAAAGGATAAATACATTCATAACCCGCATGGGCCCCAACGAGCGTGTTATTAATACACACGTGACGTCTAGGGATGCTGTGCGGGTTATTAAAGTTGAACCTGATCCTCCTAAGCAAGTAAATAGGAGTCGACAAGGTTCAATCAATAATTATAAAATGCCCCAAAACACCCGCATGGGCCCCGACGAGCGTGTTATTGGTACACACGTGACGTCTAGGGATGCTGCGCGGGTTATTAAATTTGAATCTGATCCTTCTAAGTAGATAAAAGGAGTTGACAGGGTTCAATTATAAAATGCTCCTAAACACCTGCAAGGGCCCCGACGAGCGTGTTATTTGTACACACGTGACGTCTAGGGATGCTGCGCGAGTCAACAAGTGAATTCAAGTTCGAACCCGATCCTTTTATACAGATCAATAGAAGTCGACAAGGTTCGAACCAACAAACAAATATGTGGTCGTGGTGACCAGAATATTTGTTTTAATACATTAATATCAGGCCTTCAAGGCCTATAATCAAGAGAATTCACTAAATAAGGGCATAAAGCATACGAAATCCGATTCTCTGTCGACATCCAGACAGAGTCGACAAGGTTCAAGCTTTAGATGGAAATAATCCCTAACACCCCGATGATGGCCGTATTGAACAAAAATCTCAACCGGAGGGGTCCATTCACAAATACTTTCAAATGCCTCCCAAAAGTCCATTTCAAATACCCAAAATACCACCCAAATACCCACAATCCAAAACTCCACAAATATCCATAAAATCCAAAATCTCAAAAATACCAAAATCCAAATATTTAAAATTTGAAATTCAATAATTAAAAAACTTAAAGCAAAATCCATCCGCCCCTCCTCAACAGTTTGCCGAGGTGGACAAATTAAAATTTACTTCAGCTCACAAAAGAGCTAAATGCCTAGTTGAAAATATCACTAGGATCCATTCTCAAACAATCTCCTGCCAGTAAGGACGTGGTACGTGTCCTCTGACCGGCGGTTCGCCGCCAAATGACACCGCAGGATAAACGGTTATGACTCGGGGCCCTCTATACCGAGTGGTTTTGCCGCCAAATAGCACCACGAAATACCGGTTATGGCCAGCGCCGCTACGCTCCTTATTGGCATCAAATCCTTGAGATATGAATCAATAGGATATAATCGATAGGCACAAAGCCCTTTGTTAGCTAACGTGGATTCAAATTTGTCCCATTAGGCAAATATACATCCCAGGTCTACAAGGTCTCCTTGGACGAAGCAACCCATGGCTGCCGACAAGGATCCTTCTGTCAGGTTGGGTCGACTACCTCCTCTGATTAAGTAGACCAGGGACCACGATGGTCCGGGACGACGGAACCATGGGATCTTGATCGGGTCTATCATCCATTCCCCCACCATCCGCTTTAAGTGCACGATAGTGAAATTCCCATTTTAAATATCAAATATTCCAACCCCAAATTCCAAACATCCAAGCTTTTCAAATACCTATCTCATTGCTGCTACTATATGCCAGATAATACGTATCTCTACGTATCTGATTGACGACTAGCCTTAATCGAAAGTTCTTTCTCGTGATCGGGAGGGGTAATTAACTATAGGGGCTTGCGCCTATATGAAACCAGAACTCAGATCATAAAATCCTCGCAAAATGAGGGCGAAATCTCTGGGTAGTGTCTTATCCAAAATTTACCTCGGAACTTATTCTGTTAAAACTCCCCCTCGCCGAATAAAGAGAAAAGCGCGGCGGGGAGGCTAGGGCCGAATTTTCGGAGCCCACACATATTTTATTGCTTTAATCTTACCTTTGCAGCTCACAATGCCGGTAGAGTAACGCAGCCGCCTTACAAAAATGGTGAGCGACTTTTTTTTCTTTGTTAATTAGTGGTGGGTAAATTATATATGTTATAATGATGCCTATGTTTAACAATTCTTTGTGACAACTATTTATTTTTTTTATCAACTTTGATAATTAATGGGCTTGTAAAATGGTCTAAGTGGATATGGTCGTGCTAATTTTGAATCAATTATTTCTTCTATATAAGAAAATCCAACATAAGTGCTACTTTCATCAAACCTTTCTGTTGCAGTCATGTTATTATTTAGCGAGTTGAAAAAGCAAGTTTTGTCTGGGTTTTGTAAATAACTAATGAGTTATCGCCCTTTTACTTTTTAAAGGTCAAATTTGGATTTCACATGAATCTCATTTTTTTTGGGTAATTTTTGGGATGAATCGGCTCAAAGTAGAAGGCGACAGCATTGATGGAACTAATGAGTAATGTTTTGTATAGCCCATAGCAGAAATCTTATTTGTTTTTAATATCCTAGAGGGGGTTTGAGCAAGGCTGTGTAGAAGAGTGGATGGGGGGTGATTCTGCATGGCACATCTTGATTGTGCACCTTGAAGATGATATTGTTAAAGGTTTTTGAGGAGATTGTACATATGCTTCTTGTTCCCTGCAGTGATACAGAAAAAAACTCAAAATAGACAAGATCTACCTTATTCAATTTACTTCAGTATTTATATATCCAAGTAGCGTATGATCTTGTAATATTAAACATTTTTAAAAAGAGAATGTGATGCACGACATATGTGAAATTATGATTTAGATAAGGATTTTTGCACGCTTAATGATTAAGAGGAAATTAATTAAATCTTTATGGTGATTTAAACAATGAAATAAAACACTAAGAGCGGTAAACACAAGCTTAGGCTAAGTTACGTGCGGAAAGTAAGAACCACAAAACAACCAATTACTCTTGATGTTGCTTATGAGATATGTTTCAACAAGAAATCTCTAGTCTAACAATGAAAGCGGTGCTATGAAAGATCCCTTACACATTTCGACTAAACACTAAGTTTTAGCGAAGAGGATTAACACAACTTTCATGATTCAATTAGAGCTACAAAAGAAAGCAACGAGAAGGATAATGGATTTGGATGAAGAATCTCACCTTTGTCCGGTTTTAGAAGCATGTTACCAATGGAGGGGATAGTGGACAACAAGTATCTTGAATCGGAAATTCGTAGACAGCAAACAAGAACTTTCTCGAACCAAAGAACAGCTGGGAAGAAGTTTAGAAATTCAGGAAAGCTCCCTGATCTTCACTGGACAATAACTAGAAAATCTTATTGGACAGTTTTCCTGCTGATTTTGGTATTTATGGACAGCAGGGAATCATGTGTTGGGGGCTAGGGTTTGATGTGGGTGGCAGGTAGAGAGAGGGAGGATAGGGAGGGAGGAATTAGGGAATTAATTCCTTTGATAGGAGTCTAGGTTTTGGAAAGAAATTAAATGGTGAAGGAGCCATGGGGCCGGCGGCATCAAGAGGAGTGGAGGGGATTGTGGAAGGGTCTTTGGTGCTTGCCACTTTGAAAATTCCAATTAAGGAGGAAAGAATTAATTCAAGTTTCCTAAAATAGATCTTTATTACAGGAAACCATTTGAATTTCAAAATTGATTGGTTGATTAGATTGACAGCATTCCCAAAATGATTTGTATGGAAAAGGAAAGAAGTAATGGAGGGATTTGAATTGTTTCCAAGAGAGATCATTGCTTTTGGAAATAATTCCACAAAGAACCAAGAGGGGGGGCCGGCAGCATAGGGAGGGGATTGGAGAGATTAAATGAGGTTTAATGCTTTCCTCATTGGGATTCACTAATTAGAAATTTAGAATGTAGGATTAATGTCCAATCCAAATCAAATTAAATTTGAATTTGATTTTAGAAACTTTCTTAAAATAGGATTCTATTTTAGGAAATGATTCAAATTTCAAAATTGAATTAATTGATTGAAAGTAAATAACTTTCCCAAGAGGAGCTAAGCAAGAAAGGAAAGTGTTCAAGTGGAAATTAGAAAATTGGAGCCAAGGGGGAGAGAGGGAAACCGGCGGCTAGTCTATGGTTTGGTGGAGGAGTCGGATGGGTCACCCAATTAAGGAAACCAACTTGGGGGCATATTGCTTTCATATTGCTTTCTTAGACTCCTTACGGGCCTCTTTATATCTTTCTCAATTATCAGAATTTTTACATCTAAATTAATTTTGTAACATATCATCTTATTTTTTATCCTTTTCTGAACATTTTGATTCCATCACCAATTATTTTTACTATAAGGAGCTTTTCCCTTTGATAATCCAAGCACACCTTTTAGCAACATTCTTAATATTACTAGCTATTTTTACCACATAACATTAGCTTCCTCATGCACAGAAAAAAATTTTAAAATCTATCTTACTTTAAAAATTATTTTTGTTAATATTTTTTAAATGACCCATCTAATCCTAGAATAATGTTTTACTTTATTTATTATTTTCTTCCCCTCCAGCTTAAAGTCCAAAACTAATAAGCTACATTGGATACATAAATTTTTATTTGGAATAACCTTACAATCTTTGCAATCTAAACGATCTATTTTTCTCATAAGAAAGTAATCAATATGTGTTTTATTATATCTATTCTTATAAGTGATGAGATGCTCATATCTTTTCTTAAAAAATGTATTGGCAATTACAAAATCATAAGCTAAAGAAAAATTTAACATGACTTGACCACTTTCATTAGTCGCTCCAAATTCATAGCCACCATGGATGCTTTTAAAGTCATCTACCTCTCTACCAACATGTCCATTTAAATCTCCTCCAATAAATTTTTTTTCCAAGAGGTATCTTTTGTATTAATTCTTTTAAGTCATTCCAAAAATTTTAATTTTGAACCCTTATTCAAACCTACTTGAGGAGCATAAGTACTTATAATATTAATAATCTTAGTATCAACAATAATATTTGAAGCTATAATTTTTACAACATTATCCTTTAAACTCTTTTCTATAATCACACATACACCATTTCTAGTACGACTCTTACATGAATATCAAATTTTAAATCCTAAATTATCAATCTTGTAAGCCTTCTCTCCAACCCATTTAGTTTTCTGAATGCATATAATATTTATTTTTCTATGAATCATAATATCTATTAATTCCATTAATTTACTTGTAAGGGTACCTATATTCCAAGTTCCTATCTTAATTTTAGTTTCATGTACAAGCTTCTTTGCCCACATCCATCCATGATGTGGGAACCCTTGCCTATTAAACACTGCACCCGGTCGCCGATGCAGCAGCCCTTACGCACTTGTTATATTCAGGTCATACAACATGTCGCTTCCAGGGATTTAAAATTTGAAGACCCAAAATTAAGGAGGGGATTTATGGCTCATTCAATAGGGAGAGCCAAGGGGCCGGCGACATCAATAGGAGGGAGCTAGGGTTTGTGAAAATTGAAATAACTTCAGTTTAAGTAAAAGTGGAGGGATTTATTTTGAAATTAAAGTTGAATTTCAAAATTAGAGAGGGGAAGTAATTGTGCAATTAATGGAGGAGCCCAATGAAGGAGCCGGCGACATCAAGTAGGAGGAGGAGAGCTTGGAGAATGAGAAGGGGATTCTAAATTAGGATGATGACTAGGAAAATCTTGTTCTCATGAATCCAATTTTACTTGAAGAGAAGTTGGATTCAAAATTCTAAAACTTTCCTAAAACGGAACCTCTTAATTTGGAAAGAATTTGAACTTGGAGCTCAAATTTCAAAAGAGGTTACAAGAGGGATTGGTGGTGGGAGGAAAGAGGGGGAAGGGGAGCCGGCGGCAAGGAGGCCGGCTGGTGGGGACACGGGCGGCCGTCGTGTGGAGTTCCCAAGGGGGCGTCGGGGGGGGGGGGGGGGGGGGGGGGGGGGTTCTTCCACTTGTTGGTGTAGGTGGTGATATTTGTGGATGAGAGGAAGATCTATGGATGTAAAATGCTAAGAGAACTCATTCTCATGAGAAGAACTCACCAAGAAATCTTCATGAACTCACACAGAGAACAAAGAGTAGAGAAATTTTCATTCAATCAATAATTCATGCAATACAATGATCAAGCCTTTATATAGGCTCAACAAACATAAAGAAAATAAAAGACGACATTGCCCTTGGGCTACAACAAACACTAATTCCCTCATAGGGGTACAAATGAAAAAACAGGAAATACAAATGACATGAATAAAATAAAGCATAAAAAATAAAGCTGATGAATCATGGTCGTCGCTCGACGACCCCTCCGATGGTACGTATGTCGGAATCTTCTGCGGATGTCCTCATCACTAACCTTATTTATAGGAACAAGGTTTATAATTTTAAATACCAACAAATTCAAATTCAAAACAAATACTATTATATACATCAATTTTAAAACATGCTTATTCAAATGATAATTCCTGCTTAATTTAAATAAAAAAACTTAATAAAATAAATACATTTAAATTCTTGAACAAGTATGATTGGGGTTCAATATAGACTTGAATCTTATCACGAGTCTTGAGTTTTTCCATGTGTTACATTAGATTGCTTGCCATCTTATACCTTCCAAAAGAATAATAAAAGTTGTCTATGGGTCTCCGAAAGGATTCTGCTCGTGTGGTTCGAATGCAAAGAATACGATCACACGGTCCCGAAGGACAAAATGGTCGTAGGCTTTTACAATCGACACAAGCAGGCCGATGGAAGAGCAGATGGAGTTATAGATACGATTAGCCATGGAGGATAGCGGATTTTCACATACACACCTCGATGGATAATAATATCTATAACCCTAAATTCACGAGATTTCCCCCATTCGGTACATCAGCTCGAATGAGGTTTATTTGATTGTGGGGATCGGTTTCCTACGGGCGCAAGCCCCCGTAGTTAATTACATCTTAGACCTCGGTCTAAGAAAACTCTCGATTAAGGATGTTAGATTATCTCCTCTAATGGGTTTAGTGCAAGGGGATTTCTAGGCTTCCTAATCAAAGGGTAATGTTCCAACTTGGTTCAATCAATCACACGGGGTTCAGTCAACATCCGGCCGGCTCAAAGAAGTGAAAATTGGAGAAAAAGAGAGAAGACACGCACTCAAACAAGAATGAGAGAAAGAAGGAGGCGGCGTCATCTGTGTGACGTGGATAGGTAGGATTTATAGCTCCGAAAGAATGGAGAACTTACCCGCCAATAAGGTGTATGGAGGTACACTTATACCCTCCACCTTTAGACCCTAAATCTATAAAAGATGTAGTGTTGTACATACAACACTAACATCTACGACCTAACTAATGCAGTCCTGGACTTATTCCTTGCCTGACAAAGGAAGCCAGCTAAAACCACCTAGTCGTATAAAATCCATGTAATTCGGTCCATATGAGAGATGGGTAGGTAGTTTAGACACTGAAATTGGGATCAACAACTAAAGAAATCCCTAAGTGATCCCACACTTATGAATGGTACAATGCTCCTAAAACTAATGCAATTGAATTTTGATTTTTATTGGTTACTAATGCAATTTATGCTGGTTGAAGTCTCCAAATCAGATATGTATGAATTTTAAAAAGGCTTTACAAAATAATTTTTGAATGACTAAACTTCCCCAGGTCCGGCACTTCATTCTCATAGGCCAGATTATCCGGACTCTACCCGCAGGCGGGGAAATTTGTCTAATAGAAGAGAGAATGCGTGCATGCGCCCCTGGACGATTCCGGCTATTCCCTAAAATCGTTATGGTTTCTATGTGAATTAATCTTAGAATTTTTATTTAATAATTACGAGTATAAAAATTTTATCCCTAAATAGCCTAGCGGTCAGACACAAGCACATGCAAGAAAGAAACCTATGAAAAGCATGCTGATTCTACTACGCAATCAGAGCAAACAAACAACAATAAAAACAAAAATCTCACGGAAAAGAATGTCCATGGCAAGTACCATACAATATTACATCACAGAGTACAGTAAGTAATGGTGGCCGGGCTCCACCGACAACAACCCGGAAATGACGCAAATCTTTAAAATGAGGTATTTTACATCTTCAGCCTTCTTCTTTACTTCCTTAATTCGTCTTTGGATCGTCTTCGTTCTTCCCTCTGGCTCCTCGTAGTGACTCCTCCAAAAGGACACCCAGATGAAAAAGGAAACCCACTGTAGGGGTTTGCTTTCCCCTTTGGACTCCTCGTAGTGAGTGCTCCAAAAGGATATCCAAATGAAAAAGGAAACCCCCTGTGGGGGTTTACTTTTCCCTTTGGATTCCTATCTCTTTAGAAAATGCCTCATTTTAATGATTTTCACAAAGTTTACTATCAAATACATTACATATATGAAAAATAGAAAATCTAGACTCTCCTGCAGGGGTTATCCTAAGCAGTTATAATAAAATTTCACCCAAGCAGCTATATATATAAAAATACTGAAATTAAATCACACTTGGCCGTGCTCTGATTATTAGGGGCTAAGCAGCTGAAGCGGGTACCTAAAGCAGTTATAAATGATTTATTAGTTTTTAGCCCCCTTTAGCGCTATATGAGCACGGCCACCTGCAGGAAGACAACATTAGTATAAAAGAGCGTGCCTAATCTATGGGTATTCTAATGTCACAACCACAGTGCAGAAAGAAAAGCTAAAAGAAAGCAGTACAAAAATGACACAGTAGAAAAGCTACAACAGGTAGCAAAAACAACAACCAACACACGAGTCACATGCAGAGCGTCACAACAAAGTACAGAAAAGTAAAGCAGAACAACAGCCTAACCTAAAGCTAATAGTCGTGTCATAGCAAACTCATCTATGTGTGTGTCGGCTGTGTGGTTTTGGTAGGCCCTATGTAGGATAATTTAATTTGTTTGTATTTTTGTTTGTTTGTTGAAAGGGACAAAGAAGAGATTTTAATTAAAATTCAAATCTTAGTATTTTAGGGTTGATTTTAAGTATCTTTTATTTTTAATGTTTAATTAATTACCACCTTTATTTCACACCGAGGCCGTGAGGTTTATTTCACCCTCCTTGGGGCTAACTTAATAGCCTCGTAGGCCTGGGTTACCCAGTGATAATTAACTTGGTTGAATTATTGTAGTTTGTTATTAAAAGAAAAGAGAATGATGAATTAATTCATTTATTAATCAAGTTTGAATTATGCCAAATAGGAAAATTAAATTCAATTTTAGGTTTTGACACTCCATTAGATCCATTCGTGGCGTTGTGCCACCAGGCTCGAGGAACCAGCCTCCTTAGGACACTTAGCCCCGTAGCCCGGAGTAGTCCATCCAATAAACTTCACTTCTAGAGTGGTTGTTGTGTATTAAGGGATTTGTTGGTTGCTTTTAACAGATTATTCTAAGTTTGATCTTTAAGAATCTTCTATCCTAGTGAGTTTAGTTTGTAACTTAATATTCTAATATAATCTACATCTTTTAGATTTTAGATTGGTTGATTAGTTAGAATTGATTTAGGTTTATATTTTAGATTTAGAATTCAATAATTGCCGATGTTAATAATAAGTTAATTAAGAATTAAATGTTTTAATAAGTTTTTAGAAATTAGACTAAAATTAGTTAGTTGATTATTAATGAATTAAGAAAATAAAATCCAAATCTAGGAAAACGTGTCACTAGGTTTTTGTTTTAAAGTCTCTATCCTATAAGGAACATGCACCCTAAGTCTATGTTTTCTAAGACTCGGTCCTTAATTTTTGTCCTTAGATGTCACTAGTGTCGTAGGATTAAAAGTGTTGTTCTTTATCTAATTCCTAAGACTTCTAGACGGATGTCATAGGATTTTAGGGATTTAAAAAAAAAAGTAAAAGCAATCATAAATATATAATTGAAGTTTCTAAGGCCTTAAGGGTGGGAGGCGTACAACCATCTAGGCCCCTAAAGGTTTTCTAAGTTTTAGTAAACTTATAGCACCGGGGGCTACGACCCGGTGGTTCCGCCCGTAGCGCCCCTACCGGAATGGTAGGAACGACTGATGCTCGGATCCGATTGTCCTAGCTCCAGCTCCAAATGCTCCTTATCCATTGCTTTCCAAAAGATACCTCGCAAGACATAAAAGGAATAGGCATTAGAGCAGTTCTATAAATAAATAACAGTGTAAAGAAATGAAAAATGCAATAAAAACTAAAACGTACCTTTTATTATTTATCGAGTCGTATGTCTGTGGATTCTCCTCAGTTTGTAGGTGTGCAGTACCGAAATGCGAGAGAAACAGTGAAGGAACTAACAAAACTAAGCAAAAGACAACTAAATGCGAAGAATATAAAAAGAACGAAAATCAAATACAAAAAGAGGTATAGGCATTGTTGTTATTAGACACACTTCGTAGAAGTCAAGTGCATCCTATAACATCAACAATGCCCTTTGCTATTCCCACTCCAAATGAGGCACTTGATACGTTTGACTCGACTATTCCCAACACACCTTAAACCAAGGCTAAATCAACTAAGGTAGATGTACTTCTAAGACCAGACTTAAGCCTAGATTCTCTATGGTTTTGCACTCATCCCAAAATTCTATATTTTAGAGACTGACATCTAAAGGAGAACCCAATGGAGCAAGGATTGTCTTGCTCCAAAGAGGACACTAAAGACCTCTAACATAAAGCTCCTTAAGGTTTTAGGTCCTACCAACTCATTTTTGAAATAAACATTAAAATAATCTAACTCAAATGAAGAAACCATAATCATTCTCAAAAGGCGCTAAGGGACACTACTACACAAGTCTAAGAAAATCCAACATGACTTGCAAGAACCTCTAAACTAAGTGTCATGCAAAATTCTACAAAAGGTTATCTACCAAAATCACTGTTTGACTCAAAGCCCTACAAAATACCGACAATCAAGTGCCTCTCCGTTTTATTTGGAGTGGGGTAGAAAACCATAAAGCTTTTCAACGAGAAGGTTTTATGAGAACCACTCATTGTAAAGCACTTATAAAAATTCGTCGCATAAAACAAATCCAAAACCGCTTATAAATCATTCCAACCAAAACAAAACAAGATATCTTTCAATCAAAAGCGACTTTCCAAATTTTCTAAACATTCTAAAGAAGTATCTCTACTCATGCAAAGAGACTCTCAACAAAAGCAAAAGAAGAAATGTTCCATAAAGCTCTTTAAATATAAAATCACTTAAAATACACTCCAAAAAGAAACTCACTTGTCATTAGTTGGCGACAACGAATAAACAACTACAATAACTTACACATATATGAATGAAAATATAACTCCACTTCATGAAAATAAATTTTGAAACTTCACTCTAGCCACTTACATGAAATTTAGAGAGGCACAACTATGCTCAATAGTTTCTAAAACATTCTTCATTAGCGACCAAGTTCATAAAATTTATGCAAAGATCCTTACCAAAACAACCAGACAAGAATTCCATCATGACATTCTCTTTTGAGGCATATTCCCATGGATACATGATATACAACAGTATAAAGCTAAGCAAATAAGTTGGTGTGAAGGTTATGCCCTATATCTCAAAAGAGAGAAAATCTATCCACATGTTAAGCTTAAGCTCATAGCAACACAAATTTACATGAAGTTCACTAGGGACCTTAACACAGCAGAAAATATGTGATATTATACTATTGTATTTCACATCAACTTGCTAAGGTATAATCATAACACTTTCAACTTGAATTATTTAACACGATTTACCCATAACACAATGTTGTCATTCATATTGTTGTTTAGCAACTACAAAGCTCAACAATTTCTCATAAGCAATGATAATGTAAGGCTTTCATAATATAACATGGCTCAAACAATCACTTTTGTAAAGCAAACTTTGCTCCAAACAATTCCGCACATGTATTAACATAATAATCCAAAAGCATTCGTTGATAAAACTCAATATAACCATCAAATACTATTCATATAAAACTTTGAATCCAAAACCCAATGTAATACTCTATGTATGTTTACATAAGCTTCACATGTTAACTTCATATGCAAAGTCATAAATCATGCTTAAAATGCTACAAATTCAATATTCATATTTTTGTGCTTTATCGCATGTATAGATGTATAAAGAAAGATTTTGCTCTATTCCACTTTCCCTTTGCGAATGTAGATGAAACAATATAATTTTCAATGACTCCCCTTGAAAACATATGATTGGGCGATCTAAATATGCATGCAAGTTCTCAAGTTCAACCATACTTTATAATCATTTGTCATTCAACATGCTCTTTAAACATTTCCCACGAAGTCGAAATGCAACATGGATATGCGGTTTGATTCAGATATTCTGTATAACAAATCTCTATATGGTTTAATAATTCCAACTCAAGGTTTATGTCGAATGGATTTAAGAAAATATAGATAGGTTATTGCAACTTCAATCTTTCCACGAGAAGATATAACGTAAGGCTCAAATCTCTACTTCCCTCTAAATAAACAAAATTTAATTTTAACATGTGAATCTTTCAAAAGAAGAATAATTTTTGGCACCTGAAATCTTGGAAAGCGATATTGAAGGCTCTCGATCTCACATCAAAAGAAACACAGAAAAGAGGCCTTCAAATTTTTTGTTGCTTTATATATATATTAAAGGGAAACAGTGTTTGATCATGAGAATCTATTCCACAATACAATCATCATTGTTAGTTTCAATCCACTCTACAATAGCTACAGATATTTTAGTGCCCAAATCCATCTCCAATAAAGTACTATCCAAATTTATATTAAATGGGTCCACGGATAAGAGATCTATGGGATCATAAGAATAATTGTTTTCATGTAAAGTCAGCCATAGAAATGAGTATTAAAGGGCATCTCAATTGTATGGCATGAATTACAACAAGAGAATAAGCCAACCACTGTATTGGATCGAGAACATAGGTATGAAGTAAATTTAATGAGTTCAAGAGTTCAATAATAGAATGTAATGTCATCTCAATGTTAGCAAATCCATCTATCTCAATGTGGTCAAATCAAACCAACAAAATCGGCACCATAATCCAAGAAAATTCAGAAAAAGTAATGGTATTATGCAACAAACTTAAATAATCTAATTACCATTGAGTAAATATTTTCATATGCAAATTAAAACAGAAGAATAATCAAGATCATCTAACTGCAAAGCTTCTTTAATAATAAAATTAAGAAGCTTCTTCCTGTCAACAAATCATTCAATTTCTTGTATAACTTTTTGATCCTTCAAAATGAAAGAGAGCGAGATAGCTACTGACATAAGAAACTCAATGAATAACACAAACAATAAAACTAAAGTACAGAAGACATCGCAGATAAAAATAACAATATAATAATGATGAAAAGATGAAGATGAAGCTTAACAAAAATTCTAGTATTGCCGTCGCAACTTAGAAGATCCAATGAAAATAGCCTTAGCATTTAATCTCAATTCCATAAAGCTAGGTGCTCACTTTCTTTTTTTTTTAAAGAAGGAAATCCACGCTCAACCAATACAATGTAACGATTATCCATAGAATGGTTAAAACACACATAAACGTGAGACTTTCTTATGAAAAATCCCTCTCAAATTCCATTTGATGATATAGAAATGATAGCATATAAAATGAACATTCGCAACCTCCTCAACCTCGAAGCATACAACATTAATTAACAAGCGTCGAACCCTTTTTTTTTTTACTAAAAAAAAAACATGAAAGAAAGACACAACTTTACACATGTCATTGGATAAATACGTTCATTTTTTTTTAAACTCTAAGCCACGCATCAAAGACACTTTTTATATAAAAAAAAACATTATGTAGAGCTTCAATACAGGTAAAGTAACCATGGCCTTTCTTTGAGATATTTCATCAAGCATTTGGCATGCAAATATCTAAAGATGATAGGAAATCTAACTTATAAAAGACACGATTTTCCCACCTGCTCAATCTAAGCTACACAAACGATCTACACCAAACTTTGATGGCTAATGCAATGGATTACTCAACAAATGCGTATATAATCAAAAGAAAAAAAATTAAGCTATTTTTAGATTTTGTAAAGAAGGAGCAGTGGATGAAAGCAAGGTAGAAGGAGAAGAAGACTAGGAAGAAAGAAGAAGGGGAGGAAGGAAGAAAGACAATGAAGAGAAAGAGAAGAAAAAGGGGAGAAAGGAAGAAGGAGCTTACCTGCAGTCTTTGGAAAATCAATCGGCAAAGACAGGCAAGGTGACGAGCTCGGGTTGTTTGTCCGGATCGGCGTCGGGCGTGTCGACGGGATCGGTCTTAGAGGTTGGAAGGGCTCGGACTTGGCTGTCGTCGGGTACGTGGAGCTGAGGATGAGAGGAACGGAGCTCGGCGTCGGCTGGTCTCCGTGAGCGAGAGAGACACGAGAGGGAGAGGCGGTCCCCCTTGGTTCGGTCCGAAACAGAGGAAGAAAAGGGGGAGTTCGGCTCCTGGAACCCGAGAGAGTGCGATCGACCGCGAGGGAGAGATCTCGGGCGTGTGAAATCCAGAGAGAGAGAGAGAGCGGGAGTCAATGCCTGAGCCGAAGCTTCGTTTTGGTTTACCCAGTTTTGATGTTTTATATCATAATTTGGCTTGTTCTTTCATTTTTAGGATGTATAATTCTGATAACATCCTTGGGCTTTGGTTTAGGGAGAAATTCTGCTCCCCTTGGAAACCTTTTCCTCCCTCGGCTTCTAAATTTTGGAAATTATGTTGCCTTAAAGCCGTTGAGATTAAAGAGCGTATTTCTTTGGTTCTAAATACTAATAGCAATTTTTCATTTTTCTGGGATCCGTGGTGCAACAAAAAAGCCTTGGTTGAGTTCTCCTGCCCTCACCATTTCTCTAATCTGATGATTACTGATGTTATGGCCAATAATACTTGGAACCTTCCTTTGGCTATTCCTGAGGAAATTGCGTCCATGGTCATGAAGATTGATTTTAGCTCACTGCCTCATTGTATTAGCTGGGATGGGGTGGTTTCTCCCACTAATAAAACTTTTTCTAAATTGTTTTACTCGAATCTGGAAGATATTGGTTGGGCCAAATTTATTTGGCATAAAGGTTATGCGCTGAGATACGCATCTTATTCTTGGATGGCCATGCACCGTAAGCTTAAGACTGCGGATTTACTTATTCTGAAAGGGATTCCTGTTGCTTCTTCCTGTTCTTTCTGCGATGCCACCTGGGAAAATCATGCACATTTATATTTTGAATGTGATTTCACCTTCAGTTTGCTTTCTACCCTTCTTCCTTCCCTAAGAAATTTTTACTTTAGACCGAACTTGCATCAGGTCTATGATTTTCTGGGCAGCATTAGGCATTTTAGCAGTTTTGAGTTGCAATTCTGCTATCTTACTATTTCTGTGACTGTTTACTGGATTTTGAGGGAACGAAATGGGAGGAAATTTGCGTCTTTGACGAAGAATATCTCTGATCTTAAAGAGGTGATAACTCAGGCTATTAGAGCTAAAGTGATCAATTGGAAATATTATGATTCCCTTAAACTTCACTTTCAAGAAATTCTGGCCTAAAGGGGGCACTGCTGGATGTGCTGTTTTGCTGGTTATCTGGATTCATTTTCATTTTCTGTGCTGGAATTTGGCATGTTGGCTGGTCCCTTCGTGGTGGCTTGGGGCTGGCTGTACAATGATGAAGCTCCCTGTAATCTCTCGGACGGCCTCTGGGCAACCAGGATTACGACTTGATTTCTTATTATTTCCTCTGAGTACAGCCTGTTTAGCCCGGGAGCAGGTTTTGTGTTTCTCTGTGCAGGTTTTGGTCTTCTTATTACCGATGCAGAGGAGCAGGCTCATCGTTTCAGCTGGCGGGATTCTTTTTGAAATTCCTTACTTACTACCTTTTTGGAGCTTATAGTTTTCTTTTTGATGTAAAATTTTGGGTGGTATAGTTGGGGTTTTTTTTTGATCTTTTCCTTCATAAGAGTTTTGTTGTTCTTATGTTGGATTTTCTTCTTTTACTTGTAATCTTTTTATAGTAATAGATGGGCTTTTGCCCCAAATTTCCCCAAAAAAAAAAAAAAAACCCTTCTGCCGAAAGAGGAAGCCCGCCAACCGTCGTCCCCTACTCCAGCTTCCGAAAATCTACCCGAAATCGCTTTATTCTCTGCCCGACCTCTGCTTCCATCGCAGAAATCTCTGAGATGCGGGATACGGGCTGAAGCGACGATCTCGTTTGATCGTCGCCGTCGATGCCATTTCTTGATTTAGGAGGTGAATTCAAAATACCTAGAAAGTTAAGTGGCATTAAGTAGGATCAAATTGAGCTAAATCAAACTAAATTGGCTGAGGTCGGGCTAGATTCGAGTCCAATTTTGACTCGATTCGAGCCAATTCGGGCTCGAACCAGCTCAACAAATCAATCGTACAAAATCGGGCCCAAAATAATGAATAATTCAAATCAAATCATGTACGACGCGACAAAAACAAGTTAATCGAGTCTAATTGAACGCATGCGAGTCCGATCCGGCTCGAGTCGGGTTAATTCGAGCTCTAATTGGGCTCGACGGAGTTCAATTAAATCGATCGAAGGTGCTCGAGCACGATCGAGCCGAAATCGAGGTCAACATTGTCCTTGCTCTTGATAATAAAGCATCAGTAACTTAGTACAACTTTTGAAATGCTGCTGCCTGTTTAAACACATTGTGATTTGCATACCTACAACACTGCCATAAGCATTAATGCTTGTGGCTTTACATGAGAGCCTTAACAATAAGATGTTGAATATTCTACTTTGTGTCTTCTATCAAATTTTCTTATTATTTGGTAGATTTCTAATGCCATTCAAACAAAAAGATGTGGTTCTCATATCTTCATGCATGCTTGACAGGTTTAACATGCTTATAATGATTAGAAATTGTAGTCCCATTGAGCATAAATAGTCTTGGCTTTGTTCGAAATGAAGAATACGCGCTGGTTTGTGTAACCATTCTCCTTGAAACTTTGAGCTTTCTTAAGCCTTATGGATTGGGAACTATTTTCTTTTATGAATTGGCAAGACATATTTTGATTAGCTGTTTTTCTGCTAGCGCAGATGGGCATCGCCTCTATTGTTCACATCTATGTATTTCCAGGCAAGCCATATGAGTTAATGGGTGATCAATGCCTGGAACAGTTTCAGTTCTTGGAGATTATGCTTCTGTGGACTGCCCATTCGACCCCGATGAGGTAAGAGATAGTGTGGGACCTACCAAGCTGAGGATTCCTCAGCCACCTGATGTTGATTTTAAGAGTGGAATGAACATCAAAGTAAGTGTCCGAGATGTATTTCTTGGTGGTGGAGAATATGTAAGTGCCTTTATCTACCTGCCTATGTGTGTTGTGCATTCACGCATGTTTACTTCATTGATCCTTTTCAAGTTGAAAGGATTTTATGATCCTTCTCTAGTCTATTAATAGAAAACCTCTTAGATCATCCTGCAAGATCATGCGAGTGTTTCTCTCTCATACACAGCATTGGTACAACTGGTTGGAATATACACAATACATATTGTAATATTATAAGTATTAGGCAACAAGTTGGATGAAATCTAGGCTGGGATATTTTTGATATAGAAATTTCATTTGGTTTGACGTGAAAAATGTGTTGATAAAATATATAATCTTATCTAATTGTTACAAATTGCATGAAGCTTGGTCTTACACTTTTTTGTAGCAATTAAGTTGATTCTATCCAAACTTATGATTGAATTTGTTGTTACTGTATGCTAAACACTTAGCTTCTAACAATTAACCTTAATTAAAAGTTCTCTGTTGTCACTGAGAATGAATAATTAATCATAGAGACTTGTGCCTATGTAATCTTGAAATTCAATCATAAATTTCTCTTAAAATAAGGGTGAAATATCTAAGTAGTGATTTGTCTTCAATCTCATCTATCTTTTGAAAATTTGGCCTGGAGTAACCAAAACTCTTTCAATTGCAACTGGAGATTAGGTTCATTGGTAATTAGTATATTTGGGAAGAATGAATTATGATACCTGAATTGAGTTAACTTTATTTCCCCAATCATTTGCCATGCAATTAAATTCACTCTTAAATACCAATGTAAGCTTAAAATAGTGCCTAGCCAACCTTCTTGATGAGATGCTCTCTTATGAGCGATGGGGGTACAACTATGAGGGCTTTACATCATCCACAGACAGGCTTGACCCATGATCTAAGTAAATCATGATCCAAAATTAAGGAAACTCTACTTAAATTAAATGAAATCTATCTCTAGAAAAATTGCTTTCGACTTCTTTCATGTACACATTGAGGAGGCTGGAGAAAAGTTGTTGGCTTTTCCTGGCCGCTTGGGGCTTACATGAAAAGAAGGAAAGCTGTGGACCTATGAGCAATGATCCAATTTTAAGGGTGAAAGTCTTACTAGTTTAATGTGCTCAGTTAGAATCACTTGTGATAATTTACTCTAGGTGAATTGTTTTGAAAAAAAAAGGAAGAAATTTCAGTGGTAACCATCAATCCTTAGAATGCAGAAGCTCTGGACATCATTCTTGTTACTACCATGTACATAACCACTATTTCTATTTCATCCGGTTGCAATATGCTTATTGCTTGATAAACATATTTAATTATAAGATATTTAAAACTAGTATCAATTTCCCCTTTTTTTTTCGGTAGCTAAAACTTCTTGATTTCGTTTTTTGCATAGATTGTGAATGATTTGAAGTTCACAGTCACCCATGCAGTGGAACCAATGGAAAGGGTCTCACTCGGTTTAATGAGAAGCTTCGCAAGATATCTCAGAATATAAAGAAGCAGGAGAAGGATATAAGGAGAATCAAGGATGATAGTGTCATAGGTTCCTCATCACCTTCTAGGAGAGTTATTCGTGGTATAGATGATCCACTTCTGAACGGTACTGTAAGTGACAGTAGTGTTTCCAAGGGAAGAAGGCATCATAGAAAGTCTGGTTATAACAGTGCTGGCAGTGGTGGAGAAAGCAGTAGTGATCATAGTTTTGGTGGATATGAAATCCGTGGTTGCAGGTGGATTACAAAGGATTGAAATTTTCCCATGATATTTTTTTTTTTTTGCCTACTCATGAGAATATCAGCGAACTCTTATTAAGTTCCTGTATATATGTCAATTTATGTTATGAACATTTTCTTAGAAAATTTTATATGGAATGCTTCAATAATTGTCATGTCATTTTGTTGGATGAGTATTTGTTCTTTACAAGCTTCTATTTTGGATAGACTTATCCAAAGTTTTGATATGATAGTCATTGTGAGGAATTTCCTGTATAAACTACAGACTTTTCTTTAATAGGAATTGGGAGTTTTGTTCTGAGGTAAAGTTATTGTTGATCGTCTTGCACTATTTGAATTCCATAGAAAATTGTTATTAATGGAAAATACCTCTTTTTTTACTTGTAAATGATTTTTTTGTAAATTAATATTTTATAATACAATCCCTTACATCGGCAACTGAAAACAATTCAATTCCATATATTATTTTGTTTAGGATGACTTGTTACCTACTGAAGTGATAATGTGCCGCTAGTTTTTGTCTAACTTTTTTGAACACTATAACATCTCTCTCTCTCTCTCTCTCTCTCTCTCTCTCTCTCTCTCTCTCTCTCTCGTGTCTGTATTGTAGCAGCTTCTTAGCATAAATTGGAAACCTAATGTTGCGAATCTTTAATGTTGATCTGAGATCTGACTTCATTATGGCCAAATCTGAGATTGTTCTTTCTTTGATTATGTGTAACAATATATTAGCATTAATGGTATCAAAGAGGGCTTTGGATGAGTCAATCATCTTCTATTATTAGCCACTTCAATGTAGGCAGCCTTGAGAAATATGCATTCAATCAGGCTTTAGCTTAAAAGAAGTGGTGACAAATGAGGTATTTTAAACTTGCGAGGGTCCTTTTAGTAAGACATAAATTTATTATTTTTATACTTAGCTTTTTTTTTTTTAATAAATTTGTATTTTTAAATAATGTCAACTATACTATGACTGCTAAAACAGTAAATAATTAAATTTGTGTTTTTTTATTTGCTTTTTTAGCAGTCTTAATATAGTTGACATTATTTAAAAATACAAATTTATTATAGGAAAAGAAAGTTGAGCATAAAAATAATAAATTTATATGTCATTGGCCGTTATTTTTGTTTTTTTAAGGAATTTGAAACTCTTTTATGGTGGTGCAAGTAACATGTGCTAGCTTGAGTAAGTTTTAACTAGTTTATGATTCTATAATAACAAACTTATGTTTGACTCCTTGAGTAAAATTTGAATTGGTGTGCTATTGGAAATAACATGTAAATTGCATAAACTCTTGGGAATAAATAGTACATAATCAAATTGATTATCCAAAACAATATTATTATTTTTTCTTACTATTTATAATCTCATTACAATACCCTTTTGACACTTTTTTCCCATAATAATCATAACAGGCAATTCATTTTAAATATTAGGAAAAAAATTAGTAATTCGTCAATCATTTATATAGCTTTCTTACTATTAAAAATAATTTTTTAATATATTTTTTTAAGTTATAATTTTTATACTAAAAAGCTGTTTTATAAAATAGTATGAAAATTATCACAAACAAGGACTTGTTAGGCTTTGTTTGGAACATATTTCTTAATTTTTGAAATTTTTTTAGTGTTTTTTCTTTTAAAAATATTAAAAAACTCAAATCTTTTCATTTTAATCTACTAAATTTTCCATAACTTTTCTAAAGCAACAATGCGAAGAGTAGTAATGCAGGATATAAGCTGTTATGAATAAAGAATAGTTTTCCTTTTTTATCTTATCAAATTAATGAGTTCAAATTGCAGCCATTGGTGCAATGACAATAAAATTTTTAGATGAGAGCCGTTGCTTCAATTTTCACTTTCACTTCTACTTCTTTCAGATAAGAAGTTAACATGTGTCTAAAAAAATAAATAAATCAATAAATAAAATTAATATGCAGGTTGATGAAAGTGAAAAAAAAAATCATAAATTAAAGATGACTGATCTTTAAAAATTTATTTTATTTTTATAAACTCAAAAACATAAAATCAAAATTAAATAATAATTCAATAATCGTTTCATTTCAAAAAATTAACAAGAACTATTTAGTTTTTTATTTAGATTTTAGTTGTGAATGATCCACAACATATATAACAAAATATTAAAAGAAAAATATATTTATATATAAAGGGACCACCAAATGATACATAAATAAAAATTGAGTACATCGATCACGTGATACAAACTGCTGGTTCATGCTGCGATAGCATTCTTCACAATTCATATATATCAAACAAATAAGATAAAAAGAAAGAAGTTTGTCTGCTTGAGTAAAGTTTGTATTAGGTATGACTTTAATCCGACTTGACTCGTTTGCAGCCTGTTCTCAAATAATTAGACGCTTTAAAGAAATTTAGAGAATTAGTTGATGTGTTATTGGATTGAAAAGAAAAAAATTGGTAATCTACAAAGCAATGATGAAATAATAGCACAATGGTGTTTCTTTAAAGAGTTCCTGATGTAGTGGATCGGCGGAAGACGACACCTGCAAGAAGGATTTGAGGATTCCCAATCCATGGAAGAAGAAGAACAAGCTTTCTAAGATTCAAAGAGAGTAATATATCATTCAATGCCTCATTCCTTACAATGTCTTGAATATATAGCCATAATAGAAGACTCTAGAACCATAAAGGATAGACTATTCCTAAGGATTAATTCTACTAAAGATGTTCCTACATCATACTCCCCTTGCGTAAAAAGAGCTCGACTCCGTTCGAGACTCGTTAATGAAAAAGAGATTGTTGCAGAAGACAGATTCCGGGATCGAAAACTTTGTTCTCAATATTTTCCTCCTGTAGAATGGCCTCTTCGAGTCTCCCATCTCTGCCATACAAGTCCACCATGCAGCCATAATGCTCAGGCCAAGGCTCAATTCCATATTTACTCTTCATCAAATCAAAATACTCAAGCCCTCTATCAACCAAGCCTGCAATGCTGCACCCACGGAGAATAGAAACAAATGTGATTTCATTGGGCTCTAACTCTTCTTTCTCCATGAGCTCAAAGACCTCAATGCACTGCTTGTCTGCTCCATTCAAGGCAAGACCACTCATTGCGCTACTCCAAGTGTACACATTCTTCTCTGGCATCGCCGTAACAAACTGCATAACAAACTCTTTGTCCTTGCCTCTCCCAAGGAGATCATTTCTAGACAAAGATGCAGCTTCACATGCTTTGAATAACTCATGATGCTGCTCTTGCTTTGTGCTTTCTAGTAGATGAAGAATTTGATCTGTGAATCGATCTCCCTCGACAATTTTAGCAGTGAAATCGTCAACAACCAACTGCCCGAAGTTAGTAGCAACATTACGTCGAGCAGCTTGGGAGCATTGCACAGGATCAACTTTATCAGTCAAATCCAAATGGAGCATTTTCACACCTGTAGTAAAAGCTTTCCTAATACGACTACTAGCAGTTTTGTCACAAATTTCCACATCATATGTTTTCGTTTCAGCAATTCTGAGGGTAAGAAGACCGTGACATACCTCTAATAAGAAAGCTGCCTCCTTAGTCGGGATATTATTTGGCAATGCGATCACATAAGCATGCAGATTTTTGGCTAGCCGAGCCATGTCATGCCTTTGTTCTTCATCCGGAAAAGCATCAAAGTCTCCCATTAGTAGCAGCTTCCTAAGCACATCCTTTGCCTTGCTATTAATCTGCATTAAAACTCTCATAGCATCAGCCACGGAGACCGGATTTTGAGGCATGGCCTCCATGAAGACATTATTAGGTAGGCATTTTGCTATGCTTTGCATTTTGATCTGCATCAGCCTGCTTGCTAAGACATGGATTCCACCTAAGGACATGTTTATTTTTGAAAGAAAAGGATGAGCTGCTAACATCTTCTCTGCTACACGGGCCTCCTCATATGTTTCTGAATTGAGGCCAACTGAAGATATCAAAATCCCAATCTCCATGTCGGCAAAGAGAGTGGCTGCCAGATCAAGCTGACCACATCTTGCCTGTGCTTCATTCATCATCGTATAAATACCAAAGCCACTGGCCTTCATTTCATCCCAGACGGTAGGCGGTGCACGGACGGCGGAGGCTGTCTTGGCCACTGGTTTGAACGGAAGAGGTCGGGCTTGAGGTTTGGTCGGAGCTTTCACGTGAAGGACTTCTTGATCGGCAAGAGTGGAAGCGGGCCGGAGGTTCGCCGGATCCAGCGGTAGAGCTGCTGGCCGGAGGCATCGGAAGCGGACATTGGAATCGGCGTTGAGGTCGGAGAGTCCGACCAGGTTGGTTTTGGACTCGGCGAAGGGAGCACGGAGTGTGGTGCGGTTTGATGCCAGAGCAGGTTTGGGGTCGTCTGTGAGGGAAGACGCCGAAGGTAGCTTGCTGGAAGCTGTAGGTAGTTCGGACAGCAGGATCTGGTCGCACTCGGGGGCTTTGTCGGCTATTGCCGGCAACTCCAGATCGGAGTCGAAGCAGGCGGAATGTGCGAGATCAGGCGGAATGTGCGAGATCAGGCGGAATGTGCGAGATCTGGACGATTGTTTCGTCGGGTATGGAGTCGCGGTTGTCGCCAGGCTCGGATGCGGAAACAGTCTGGTCTGTGTCACCTTCGGCAGGTGGATGAGGGTAAGAGTCGGAGTCGGTGTGGGCCCGACGAGGCGTGAGAGATCGGGATCGACGGGGACCTGATCGACTGCTGCCGGCATCGCCAGAACGGCGGCTGATGCCGGTATCGCCAGATCGACGGGAGGCGGAGGAGCTCGATTCGAATGTTGGAACCGACGGGAATCACGGATCTGGCGTTGAAGCGGAGGAGGATAACGCCATTTGAGCGGAAGCTCGAGCGGCGGATACTCCGGCGGCGGGTCACGCCATCGGAGAGGGAGTTCGAGCGGCGGGTAATCGTCAACCACAATCGGTTGATTACGGATCCCTTTGCGGGCAGCGGAGTAAGAGGGGGAAGGGTATACCGGTGGCGGATCACGCCATTGGAGTGGAAGCTCGAGAGGAGGATAGTCATCGATCTCCCGTCTTCTTCGGCGTCGATCGTCGTCGCACGCCCATCTCCTTCGGTGGCGATCCTCGTCGTCCGCCCATCTTATTCGGCGTCGATCTTCGTCGACCGCCCTTGATCTACGGCTTCGAACGTCGTTGACAGCCGACCTTCTGCAATACATCGATCTTCGCAAGCTCCAGGCTCTGATACCAACTGATGTAGTGGATCGGCGGAAGACGACACCTGCAAGAAGGATTTGAGGATTCCCAATCCAGGGAAGAAGAAGAACAAGCTTTCTAAGCTTCAAAGAGAGTAATATATCATTCAATGCCTCATTCCTTACAATGTCTTGAATATATAGCCATAATAGAAGACTCTAGAACCATAAAGGATAGACTATTCCTAAGGATTAATTCTACTAAAGATGTTCCTACATCAGTTTCTTAATGGTAAATTTACAAGGAGAAACATTTAGGATTGCGAGTTCAAAATTTTTTCATTTGTTAATATTAAATCTGTTAATAAATTGTAATGAAGTTTTTATTCGGATGTGTTTTAACTAAGTTCTTAAGCTTATATAAATGAATTAAGATTTAAACACCATAAATATTAACAAGCTTTAGAATGTTTTAATATACTCAATAAATTAATGATATTACTTATTAATTTGGTTGTTACAGAGATATAGGTAAGTTATTAGTAATTTGGGATAACTTTTTTACTGCTTTTGAAAACAATACTTTAGTACAATTTTTTTTAGTTTTAATTTTTATACTAAAAACCTATTTTATAAAATAATATGAAAGCTGTCACAAACAAAGACTTATTAAGCGTTATTTGAAATGTATTTATTAATTCTTTCAAAAGCAACTTTTTAGTATAAGAATTTCTTCAACTAGAATTTTTTACTAAAAAAATTCTTTTAAAAATATTAAAACCTTAATCTTTTCATTTTTAATACAACTCTTGTAAAGCAATAATCAAGAGTAGTAATGCAAGATAGAAACTGTTGGGCATTAAGAGTAGTTTTCTTTTTTTATATCATAAAATTAATGAGTTCAAATTGTAGCTATTGGTGCCGTTGCTTCAACTTCCACTTCCACTTATTCCAGATAAGAAGTTAGCATGTGTCTAAAAAAAAAAAAAAATCAATAAACAAAATTAATGTGAAGGTTGCTAAAACTGCAAAAAAAAAAAAAAAATTAAAGATGACTGATCATTAATATTTATTTTGTTTTTGCAAACTCAAAAACATAAAATCAAAAATAAATAATAATTCAATAATTATTTCATTTCGAGAAACAATAAAAATAAAAAAGAACTATTTAAATTTTAGTTGTGAATAATCCATGACATATATAACGGAATATTAAAAGAAGAATATATTTATATATAAAGTTGAGTACATCTAATGATACATAAATAAAATTGAGTACATCAAATATTACAAACTGATTAATGCTGAGACTGATTAATGCTGAGATTGCATTAAAAAATACAGATATCAAACAAATAAGATAAGTACGTACGTAATGAGAAGTTAGGTAGAAATACAGATTTCAGGAATGTGAGCAATCTTGTGCCGATGGGAGCCTCCATCCTCTCGATAGCGCTCCTTTAACTCTGGATGACATCCCGCAATAATTAGACTTTTCAAAGAGGGAGGAAGGTTCGGTAATTCCCGAAGCATATGAAGACCATAAATATATAGACTCTGAAGCGAAGATATGCTTTCCAAGGAGGAAGGGAGAGACTGTAAGGACGCGAGATACATAAATTTCAGCTGAGAAAGAGAAGACTTAACTTTCAGAAACCACTGCTCCGCCTCATTTGGAAATGAAACCACCTCATCATTTTTACTGATTTGCAGCTCTTTTAAGGAGGCGATACTTCTCAATGGCTCCATTAGCAACAACGATGGATCACTTATACTGAGTTTGCTGAGCATGAGATGGCAATTATTAATCGGAATGTGAGCAATGTTGTGCCGATCGGAGCCTCCATCCTCTCGATAGCGCTCCTTTAACACTGGATGACATTTCCAATAAATTTCTAGATTTTTCAAAGAGGGAGGAAGGTTCGGTAATTCCCGAAGCATAGGAACATTAGAAATATATAGATATTCTAAAGAGGAAGGAAGGCTCGGTAATTCCCGAAGCATAGGAATGCCATAAATAGATAGATTCTGAAGTGAAGATAAGCTTTCCAACGAGGAAGGGAGAGACTCTAAGGATTTGAGAGATGAAAATCGCAGCTCAGAAAGAGAAGACCTAACTTTCAGAAACCACTGCTCCGCCTCATTTGGAAATGAAACCACCTCATCATTCCCCGAAATAATCAGCCATTTTAAGGAGGCGATACTTCTCAATGGCTCCATTAGCAACACCGATGGATCACTTATCCAGAGATTACTGAGCATGAGATGGCAATTATTAATGGTCTCCACTTCTCGATATCTTCCCAGAGAGATCAGATTGGGGCAATCTAGAATTGTCAAGTATCTTAGTGCCGCAAGTCTTGCTATTTCATCAGCCAGACGAAGAGATGTAATTTTTGGACAGTCAAACACCTTTAATGATTCAAGGGGAATAGGATTCGAATTGCTAAAAAAATTCAAAGTCGTCCACGCCGTAGATCGCATCTCGAAGCTCTTGAGCTTAGAAGGCAAAGAGGGCAACTCTTTCAACTTCCGGCAGTCATCTATCTTCAGTTCAATTAAGCAAGGAAACAAACATCCATCTTCAGCAGCTACTCCTGCCTCAAACCAATCCTCTAATGCACTTAATCCTTCAATATCTAACACCTCTAGCAATGGAAAGGCACGGTATTTATCATTCCCATTAAATTTACTTTCGAGGCACTGCACTTTCGGCATGTTATCAAGTATCAGTGACTTGAGGAAGGGAAGTTGCCCAAAAGGTGGAAGAGTTTCACATTCCAAGCAATCTGTCAATTCAATTTTCTCTATATTGAAGATCGGATTGACATTGTTCATCCATATTGGAGACCTTGCACCCATGTATTTCTGTATGCTCAAATTCCTTAGACATGTTGGTGGCTGAAGGTTGTCGAGCACGTTCTCATCTAAATTGATGTTCCTCGAATCAGTGTTACTCCAACATAAGGTTAAATCTGTGAGCCTCCTCTTGGCATTTAATTTGGCACTACAAGCCTCCTCTTCATTCTTAACATTTTCAAGGCAATTGATTCCTAATTCACAAAGATCATTCATATTCTCGAGCTCCCCAATTCTATAACCACTCACATCTCTAAGATCAAACATGCCCAATTCTTGAAGAGACATTAGCTTCCCAATCCCACATATCGATGAAAAAAAATTCTGGGACAAATTCATATAACACAAGTTTGAAAGGTTATGAATGTTGCTTGGTAAAAAATCGTCACCTTTAGATTTACCGAAAATTCTTGGCCCATCATATATGATCCTTTTACTCCTATCATAGATTACGTATTGCAAGTGATAGAGATTACTTAGAGATCTTGGCAGTATAGTCAAATTATGACAATCAATCTCTAAGTATCGAAGATGTATCAAATTTTCAATCTCCTCAGGTATTTTTTCCAAGTTTGGAGCCCATATGTATAACAAGCGTAGGCTTCTCGATGCTTTGAATATTTTACTAAGTGCACAGATATCCTGATAAGAAGGTAGATATAACAAGGAAAGAGAATGCAAATATTTAAACTTCCCAATCTCTTTTAAGATGTCTGGATTTTCAGCTTGAACAAACAAGTGTCGAAGAGTCTTAGGAATTTGAGAAGACAACTTTTTACTATCCTCAACTCTTAAGCATTCATCTATGGAAACAGATTGTGCTAATTCATGTATTAAATCATGCATCTTGTAGTATGCTCCAAACTCGTCAAAGAAATTTTTTTTAACCAAATCATCAAAATACCTTCCTCCGATATCCTCCAGAATCTCTCCTTGAATATGAGAAGGTTGAATGAAACCCAATGCAATCCACTGTCGTACTAAAGTATCTTTACGAAATTGATAATCTTGTGGGAATATGGAAGAGAATGTAAAGCAACTTTTTAGATATTCTGGGAGGTGTACATAGCTCAATTTTAAGATGTACATGATCTCATTTTGACCCAATTTTATAATTTCAAGAACAGAATCCAAAACTCTTCTCCAATGTCCTTCATCCAAATTAGAATTCAGATCACCGCCTATGACCTTTGCTGCTAAAGGAGACCCTGAAAGCTTTTTAACTATCTCTGCAGTAATTGATTTTAATTTTAATTTTCTCTGATCATCAAGATCGTCTACAGCAAACGCATGGGTGTTGAGGATCTCCAAACATTCTTCCTCCTCTAAGCCTTCTAATGTCATTGGTTTTTGTTTGTCTTGAATCACTTTTTGAAACATCAGTGCGACTGATTCCGTCCGAGTTGTTACCAGAATCTTACTACCAAAACTTCCAGAAGCTAGAGGGGCAAGCACATTCCCCCATTTACTTTTGTCCAGTTCCTCCTCTTCCCAAACGTCATCAAGGACCAGTAAGAACCTTTTGGAATTCACCTCATTCTTGAGACGCCCTTGAAGTGCATTAAGTGAATCCAAATTAGGCTTCTGCATTTTAAGAGATTCCAACATATCAGCCATGACTTTTTTCACATCAAAGTTGTTGGAAACGCAAACCCACATTTTAAGATCAAAAAATTCCTTGGTCATTTCATCTTCATAGACGTGTTGCAAGAGAGTTGTTTTTCCCATACCACCATGGCCCACTATAGATAGAAGAGAAATGTTTCTGAACCTACTTGTCCGATGCTCATTTGATGGCTTCATCCTCAACCAGTGCTTAACAGACTCCATATCCTTGCCCCGCCCGATGAGAACATTTGTAGTAGGCAGGCATCCCGTTTCACGTGCTTCGGACAACTGACGCCGCTTCTCCTGCTGCCCCTGCTTTGCGATATCTAGAAGAGGAAGAAAATTACTAACCCCAGCTGAAACGTTATCTAGTTTCTGCACAACCTCCTCCAGCCTCTTCAATCTGGGATCAATCTTCAGAGCACGTTCGCCAGCTATGCGTAAACCGTCAACCAGAAAGCTTACGTTGGATAACGCCGTTCTTTCCTGATAAAATTAGCGAGAAATAAATTATAAAATAAATATATTTATTTGCAACCAGTATCAAATAGGTAGCTGACGATAGAGAACGCACCTGATCTGTTTCCTCCATGTTTTTGGTGAGCTGTTGTTTAAGCTTCATGTACTCAAACTCATCGAGCACATCATTTACCTCATCAAGAGCATCTCGCAGCTCCCATATCCATTCGTTGAGAGCCGGGTTCTGATCGCTAATTTGTGCTTGGTTAGCGGCAAAGACGACAGCTTGGATCTTCTGGTGGTTTTGTCGCAGGCTTTCCAGCTTCTTCTTCAAGCCCGTCTGCCATTCGACTTGATCTTCCAGGTAATCAAAGCAAGTCTTGATGATCTTGCTCATGAATGGACCAACAAACCATCCCGCCACCTCTATGGCACCCATGATCGACGTAGAGAGAGGGAGAGAGCAGAACAACCGAACAGTAGGAGAAACAGAGATTGGAAATTTGGAAGAGAGAAAGATTAGATAAGATGATTGCCTTGTTAAGGGGAAACCTTCATTTCGACCGTTCCTTTGAAATCCGACGGCTTCGCGGAGATGTGAACAGCTTAAGTCAAGTAAACGGAGAATAAGTGAGAGAGTTGACGGCTGAAGTCTCAAGAAAATGAATGCTTTTTTTTTCTGGTTATGATGAATAGTTTTATACTAGTGTATATTTATATAATATAACTGAATAAATTTGAATAAAATTTTGAACTTTTTAAATGAGTTGAAAGGGCAGATTTAAGCTTTTTTTAATATGTTTAACTTATTAATATCAAATATATAATTAGTTAATTTTTTTCTTGAACTCAAGAAAAAACTTGAAAATAAATTTTATTAAGATTTTGAATTCAAGTAATTTGCTATAAAAACTAATGAATGACTTTGAATATTATCGTTCTTATCTTAATTTAATTCATTTATAGTCTTGAGCATTAATCAATAATAAAATTAATTAAATGGATATTAGGGTTGTAAATGATTCTAACTTGATCAAACAACCATTGTCTATTCCATATATACATACATATATATATATATATATATATATATATATATAATAAAAAGATGGTTACAAGGTCACACAAAACAAAAGCTCACTAAACTAACAATAATTAAAAATAAAACCTACGAGCTTAAATAAACCAAAACAGAAAAAGGATAAAACCAATCCAAAAAAGGGCTCAGCACTCAGCCAGAACAGCCAACATCCTCAAGACCTCGCAATGACCATCCAGAAGATAATGAAGCACCGACGGTTGCCACAAGGAAATCAACGAGGACGGGAGCCCCAGCCACATCATCGCCTTGCAACAACCCACCGGAAAATCCGCAAAAAGAAAGATAAGCAAACCAAATCATCTTCTTTTACCTCCACGATTCCAAAATTTCCCACAAAATCTATTCGGAACCATCTTCAACTCATAATCAGAATCTGAAACTGATTCAGAATCCAAATTCTCCTCCGAAGAATTATTTAACCAATCACATTGAAGCCCAATAACCATTTCAGACTTACTACCCAAAACATTTTGTGATTCCATTAGCTTTACAGGCACATTAACCAAATTCTGAGAATTAACCAGCATTCCCTGCACATCCATATTAGCATTTATTTCCTCCACCAAAGAGACCAAATTATCACCATTACTCTGATTCTGAACAGCAAAATCATCGTCAACCCTCTGTACCAACCCAGCGCCCTCGGTAGGAATCGACTCCTGCAAAACAACATTAGAAACCAACCTCCCATTGCTATCCGGCTCCAGAATTTCAACCGAAATACCCTTATTCACAACCAATTGATCATTTACGACAGACGAAGGAAAAAACGGCACAGCATTTGGAGACAATGAAATATCCGCCTCAACCGCAACCACATTTTCCACCAGACACTATCCTCCATAGTTTTATCCAACAAAACACCAACCGTTGGCATAATAGCATGTTCTCTATCAGAAACAACAACAGGCTTAACCGACTCCGTCACATTCGACTCAAGCATAACAATTTCATTTTGAGCATCAACAACAACAGGTTCCTTCAACACCGGTACTTCACAATGATTTATCGCAGTTTTTGATACATTACGATTCGGGTGCAAAATAGGACAAGCATCCTTAGAATGTCCTAGAGAACTACAATGATTACAAAAACTGGGAATTTTATCAAATATAACAGTCTGAATATACCCAGATTCCACAGATCCAACCCATACCTTCTCCTCATGTTTCTTGGTAACATCCAACTCAACCAATATACGAGCTACCAACGGCCGCGACCCAGAAGCCGTAGCCAAGTCAGATTTGAGGGGCCGACCGAAAAGAGAGCCTAAACCAAAGAGTATTCTAGGAGTAAATAAATGGGGCCTAAGAAGAGGGAAAGAGACCCAAATCAGCACAATAGGAGAATCCAACTCAACATCCAAATGGTGAGTCCATTTCACCACTTTCATATAACAATTTTGAACAAAATAGGATCTATGAGAAAAAATTCTGCAATAATCAAAATCATTCTCAAGTTTTATCAAAACATTCCGATTATTGAGCACAGTTACAGAAAATTCCCCAATCAACTTTAAACTAAAACAAAATTTCCGAATGGCTTCGACAGAGGGTCTCCGCCCCGGAAAACGACCAACCAAAGAGAACTCAAAAGGCTTAGCAAGCGACCTAATTTCATCCTCCGAAATAAACAGCACCGGCAAGCCACGATGGGAAGAAAAATTCAGTGCAGGAAAAGAGGAGGAAGAAATACCAGAAACCGCATCCTTGAACGAAATAGGAGCCGCTATTCCGCTCAGGAAACCAGGATCGCGTATACGGGAAGCCGCCATACACGAAACCAAGAGCAAAGAGGAAAAAAAAAACTCTCACCAGACGAAAGCTAAGAGGAGGTGGCGGATGGAACAAAAGAGGCGTAACCCTAGCAGAGCCATGATTCCTCCATTGTCTATTCCATATCTTTTTATTAATATTTATCAATTTTATGAGAGTTTTTTTATCCTATTTTCATTGCAATATCAAGTTTATGTTACAAAATATTTTCATAATTAATAATCTCAGCATTTCAAAGTAAGGTGTAAGTTTCATTGCAACTCGCCGGGTCAACCCGAACCCTACTCGTTTTTCAAATAGGTCGAATCTGCCAACACGAACCCGACCCGTTTTGAAATTAGGTCGGGTCCATCCCGGATTTTCCGGGTCGGGTCCGGTCGAATTTTCGTGTTGTGTCAAATATTGACAGCCCTAATTAAACCAGTCTCTTAGGTTAATTTGTGTGAATTCAAGTTAAAGATAAATATGTATGTGCATATATAATTAATTTTAATACATCAATTTTTTAAATATAAAATTAATTATCCATTATAAAATTTACATCTTTTTTTTTTTTTGGAAAAAAAATTTACATCTTCAAATGTGAAATTGAAATTGAGCATGATAGCAATAAAAGGTTCCTCAAAAAAATCTGATTGATTAATTTAGAAGAGTAGCATATGCTAAGTGGCAGACAAGGCTATCTCTTTTGGAGCTTTGTAGAAAAGCAAGAATATTATCTTTCTCATTGATGGCCACTTAATTGGAAAGCTTAATTAATCAAGATTAATAGCAATTAATGATGCTTGTAAACTATTAATCATTACATAGTGTAAACAATTACTAATTTTTTACTTTAATGCTATCATTACATTTGACTCTAATGACATCGATGATGACTCTTCAATCTAATCTAAGATCATAAATCTTTATTGGCCCCAAATTAGTCTCCCTACCATTACAAATAAAAATTAACAATAACATGATCATTTTATAATTTAATTATTCAAAAAATTTAAACATTATAAAAAACTAGAATACTAACCTTTAACTATCCATTTTTTTTAAATTTAAAACATTTGCTTGTAAATAATTTAAACATTAATGACGCTTGTAAACTATTAATCATTACATAGTGTAAACAATTACTAATTGTTTACTTTAATGCCATCAATACATTTGACTTTAATGACACTAATGATGACTCTTCAATCTAATCTAAGATCATAAATCTTTATAAGCCCCAAATTAGTCTCTATCATTACAAATAAAAATTAACAATAACATGATCATTTTATAATTTAATTATTTAAAAAACTTAAAACTAACCTATAACTATCCTTTTTAATTATGTTTGGTAATTGGATTATATATTTATATTAGTAGAATCAAATATATAATTAGTCAAATTTTATTAAATATCGCTATTGACATGAACTTAATAGAAAGCTTATTTAAAAGAAAACTTATAAGTAAGTTTGAATAAGATTTAAAATGAAAAATAATGTTTAATTTTGATCCAAATTTGATAAGAAAATAAATAAATGAACTTGATCAATATAATATTCAAGTCAATTCATATTATTTATAGCCTTAAGCATCAACTAACAATAAAATGAATTCAATGGAAGCCTAATTTAAGCAAGCTCATTATTTGTAGATAGACCAACAAATCAGTAGAAGAACAACAAACCTTTTTGTTGATCTCTTTTATTCAAACGCCTAGTCCAAGAGTTTGACTTGGTCAAATTGACCAAACCAGGCCCTAAGATTACTTCAAATGAGTTCGGTGGGTCGAACCAAATTTGTGGAGCTCAGACCCGGACCCTGGGTCAAGAAAATAAATAAATCCTCTCTTGGTTTCAAATTGACCCATACCCTCTCTCTTGGTTTCAAATCAAATACAGAGCCCCTTGGACTCAATTCTCACCTCGACTGGACTCAATGGGTCAGACCCAACCCATTGGGCCCAGACCCTTGCCCTGGGTCAACCTCGTTGACCAAGTCAACCTGGTTTGACCCATTTGGCCCTTATAATCCCAAATCAATTTTAAATTCATTCGAACCTAACTTTGACTTAAAACCTCCATCCCATGGACCTACTTGACCAAGTTGACCAAGTCAACCTTTTACTTGGTCAATCCAAGTCTTAATGGGTCAATTTGACCCATTTAGGCCCATTTAATCCCCTTTTAATCCTTTTTAATGCTTTCCTATTGAGCTCTTAATCAAACCACGGCTAGGGATCTTCAATTTTCCTCCTAAATCAATTTAGATTGGATCCTAACCGTCCCCATTGGCAGACATGGCTATCTTTTTGAATGTGACGTGCATTTGGAGCCTTGTAAAAAAGCAAGAATATTCTCTTTCTCATTTGATGGCCACTTAATTGGAAAGCTTAATTAATTATGATTACTGGCCATTATTGATGCTCGTGGACGATAAATTATTACATATTCTTTGCAATTACTATTTTTTTTTTAGACTTTATTGCCATCAATTCATTTAACTTTAATGACACTTCAATCTAATCTATAAGATCATAATTAAATCTTAGTTAGGCCCAAATTAGTGTCCCTACAATTAAAAAAAAAAGAGTAATATGATCATTTTATAGTTTAATTATTTAAAAATTTTAAGCATTATAAAAAACTACAAAACTAACCTACAATTATCCATCTTTATTAAAATTTATAAATTTAATTATGTTTGATAATTGAATTATATATTTATATTATTAGAATCAAATATATAATTAGTCAAGTTTTATTAATTCTCTCTGATGACATGAACTTAAAAATAAAACTTATTTGAAAGAACATTGGCTGATCATTAAAGTTTTATTTTGTTTTTGAAAACTCAAAATCATAAACTAAAAATAAAATAATAATTCAATAATTGTTTCATTTTGAGAAATCAATAAGAAATTAAAAAGAACTATTTAGATTTGAACAAATTTTAAGGAGATCGATTAATGTTTAAATTAGTTGTAGGAGCATCATCTTAAAATAATTTAGAAAGGAGCAAAATAGCCAAATCGTTCACTAGATAATTTGGCGTTTTTCAGAATGCACCAAAATGTTTCGTGAATTCTATAGAATGCACCAAATAGTTTGGTACATTTTAAATACTGCATAGAATGCACCAAACAGTTTTGTGCGTTTTAAATACTACTACAGCTAAAAAATTTTATTAGAGTTCGGGCAAATTTTTATACTAAGTATCATTATCATAGTAATTAATTAAGCATGTGCAATAAACAAATTTCAAACAAGGCAAAATCTTCCGTTTAGGAGAATGATCGAGTTGCTCGTTAATCAAAATTTGTTCAGAAAAATCAAGTGTTCTGAATTTGTAAATTCATATATATTTATAGATTTGGCGATTTTTTCTTACAATCAAAATGTCATTGCTGTTTTTTTTTTATTTTGAAATATTTATAAGTTTGACATAAATCATAGAATTTATATCATTAAATAACTCTAAGCAAATTCAAATTTCCTAGTTCAATATAATCTGCAGAAAATTCAGGTAATTTTGAGCAAGTTCGTTACTCGGATCCAAATTAATACGTGGAAGATACAAGATCGTACTAGCGGGCTTGACCTATGAGAATGGAGAGAGTTGAGAGAGTACAGAGATGTTCTATAAAATGCTGAAGAAAATTGAGCTCTCAAATTGGTAGCGTATTCACTATAATCAATAAAAAAACCTAAAAAAAACTCCCATATTTGAATTTCACCCAAAATGATATACTTAACTAATTTAGTATTACAAATCTAAAATAAAAATTTATTTAACTTACACTACTCTATATTATTATTCTAACAAAAAAATTAGGCTACAACTTCAAATAAAACTCAATATTAAAAATGCAACAAAAAATACAACTCTTTAATTAAAAAGCACAATTAATTACACTATTATATACAGATATTCTAACATAAAATCTCATGTTGGAGCTTCAAACAAATATCATTAATGAATAATGTTATATAAAAAAAATGAAGTTATAGCTATCCACGTACCTAAGAAACTCAAGCAGAGATCAGAGCTAGATGGAGCCACACTTCGTCTGCGAATTGTTAAGGAGCTTTCACATAACAAGTGTTATATAGCCAACTTAAAGAAATTAAATCTAAAAAAAAAAAAAAAATCAAAGTTAGCTACTGTCGGACGCCTTTGGCTTTCTCCCTGCACTCTCGCAAACTCCTTTAACTTTCTCACCGCAGAAGGTGGATCTGGTCGGCTGATTGGACAGGCGGGAGTGCAAGAATGCGCTTATCTTTTCGGTGCATTCAATAGAACACGCCAAATGATTCAGGGAGTTCTAATTGCGCCGAATCATTCGGCGCCTTCTATTGAATGTGCCATCCGTTGCAGGTGATTTTCCCTGTTTTAAATTTATTGTTTATTCTGCTCCTATTGCTAAAAAAATATCCTATGCATGTTCCTTAAAAATTGTTCTTTAGATTTCAATTGTGAAAGATCCATGACATATATAATGAAATATTATATTTAAATATAATTGTTTCACCAAGTTTAACATTTTTCGCACTCGCAAAAAAAGATATGAATTTCACTTGAAGGAAGTCTCTTCAATTTGAGTATTAGGAAGAAGCCTCTTTATTCCCCTTTCTATATAATTATTGTGTTTTTTATTTTATTTTTTTTTGTCATTTTTTTTAGGTGGTTAGAAATCTGAACCTCAAGATTGGTGCTATCTTACCCTTCAATCTTTCAATTGAACAGTCAAGCATTTATAATTATTTGAATGTTTAGACTACTAATTTCTTCATTTTATTATATGATATGCTAAAACTATTCTACAAGTCTACAAAAGTCATCGTTAGTAAACTCATTTTCATTGTAATCATTAAAAATAAACTCAAATTATCATTAGCAAGCTTCATTACTGCATCACAACAAACCATAATAAATAGAAATCAAA